>PVJA010002754.1:0-68175 GCA_004027025.1 Myocastor coypus | reverse complement strand
AATTCTTACACCAACTCCCATGTAGCTAGGATAATAAAATGTTTTATAATGTGAATAAGAATGCAACATTTATATGAATTTTTTAAAAATAGGAAGCATTTTGCACATGACTAGGCCTTTGTCTCCAGATACCCACATTTATTTATTTATTTATTTATTTATTTATTTATTTGTCTTTTTGAGACAGGGTCTCGCTATGCAGTTCAGGCTGGCCTTGAGCTCACTTTTGTAGCCTGGGCTGGTCTCGAACTCGCACCGATCCTCCTGCCTCAGCCTCCCGAGTGCTGGGATTACAGGTGTGTGCCACCACGCCTGGCTCCCACATTTATTTTTGATTGCTGTTGGGGTACTTTGATGAAAAATTTGATTATGCTCTACCAATATCCTGCTGAAGAGGGTTACGCTGGTGATCTAGAATGCTTTAAATTTATCCTCAGTTTCAGATCTTGATAAATTACCATGGAAGCAGAATACTATGGTTAGAAGTGTCATCTCCAGAAAAACACTGCACTACTCATATAGTACAGAAGTCCAGACAGAGAGGAATAAAGAATGTTGAAGGGATAGAGCATCATGACTGTAAGAGACTGGGTTTTACTCAGGATGAAATTGAGATATTTATGGACTGTGGTACAAAAGGAGTAGAAGAAGGGTTTTGTTTCACTGTTGGAGGGGGTGCTCCCACAGTTCCAGGTATGTATAGGCTGATGATTGAGTGCCTCATTTGGACTTCTGCTCAGCAATTTCAGATAGGATTAGTCTTTGGCAGTGATCTGTGTAGTTTGGAGACGCATCACTGAGTGAGCTGACATTTATTGGGTAGAAAGTACATAGATGATGTAAAATGTAAGGGACAAACAATAATTAAGAGGAGCCAACAAAAAACGACCCCAAAGAATTAGGAAAAGAAGTAACAGAATATCAAAGCAAAGCTTGTGTAATAAAGGAGTAACTGAGGAAAGAAAGAACTTTTTTTTTTATATAGAGTCCTAGAAATGCAACTTAAGCAACTAAATATTATTGCCGTAGTGACTGTTTATGGTTAATATTAAGGAAATCAAAAGTATCATGCTTAAATTTTTGTCTGTTTAAGATTTCAGGGCTTATTGGTCAAAGAACTATATGTAGAAAGCAGGTTGTGACACTAAAAGTGAAAGTATTATGTATTGTTTTCCATTAAGATAAAAGAAAGAACTAAAGAAAACTTAAGAATCTCCAGCTTCTCTACTGGTTGATTTCCCCCCACATTTCCATTAGTCTGTAGCTAAAAATGACTTTCTATTTTGTAGTTCCTGAAAGTGAAGGCAACCTGCCCGTGGTGACATATCCCTCAAGAAAATCTTTTGGACTTGAGCACTTGGGATGTCATTCCCAGATCACTTTCTAAAAGTAGATTTGTTCAGTGCTACTGATATTTAACTTCATTTGGCTTTCTATTTGTTTGAGATGGAGATTGAAGAAATAGGTGAAGTGGAGGAGATAGGTATGTGTAGGATAGAAGTGGAAGATGGCTACACCACAGAGACGTCTTAGTCCTTTTTCTTTCCTGTAATGAAAATCACTTCATCAGTTTGGATATTCATTTGTGTGCAGAGAAGCCAGGGATAGTCTCTGTTACTGAAGATTGCTCAGTGGGGCAGGGTGTCACTAGTTCAACAGTTCTTGCTAACGCAATGGGCACTCCATTGCCATTTTCTTAAGCTTTGTAAATGGTAGTTATCCCTGTTAATGATGTGAAGCCATGCTCAAATGTGTCAATTTTTTTTTTCAGGTGGAACATTGAGAATTTATGCTGATAGTTTAAAACCAAACATTCCCTACAAGACAATCCTGCTATCTACTACGGATACTGCAGACTTTGCTGTGGCTGAAGCCTTAGAGAAATATGGTCTGGAAAAAGAAAATCCTAAGGACTACTGCATTGCTCGGGTATGTAGCAGTGGTTCTTAGCAGTAGCATTCATACTAGGACGTTGCATTTGAAGGGAAAATTACCTCTTGAATCAGCAAAACTTGATTTTCTCCTCACTGTATCATTTAGATTTTGATTAACTCAAACCACATGTTATATAGATTCTAAAAATAGCAGTCTACTATCTATTATAAAAGTAACATAAGGTTCAGTGACAAAATTAAAAAGTGTAAAAAGGCAAGTTGAAAATAAAAACAGCACAAAATTCTAGTACCAAAGAGTAACCATGTCACTAACATTTTAATACACATCCTTTGAGTTTTTGTTTTGCACAGTTAATTTTGTTTATACTGCTTTAATAGCTGTGATTTCTTAAGAGACAAAGAATAAAATATTTTGACTCAACTATTGAAGAAATACAGTGAAATTTAGACCTCAAAGTTAATTGGTAACATTAAAAAAATTCAGAAAATTTTCTATTTTAAATAATAAATTACCTGGAAAATTTTAACAGGTAAATCACAATGACATGATAATTTCTTTAGTACAATAGTTCTCCAAAACTGCAACTGACAGTAAATGTTAAAACAGAAGTATAGTCCTTGTTTTCCTCTTAGCTTGTAATTGTTGAATGATATAATAGAGTAGCTACTTGTTTTAAATTTTTCCTTGAAAAATTATTGACGAACAGTTAAAATACAAATATAATAACCCATATTTAAGGACACCAGTTCGTAAGTTTTGACATGTCAGTACTTGAGCATTTCCTCTCTCAGACTTTGCCTTATGCCTCTTTGTAACTCTTCCCTCTGACCTCCATTCCCTTGGGAGCCTTCTATCATGCATTTTATAGAACTTTCGTATAAGTAGCACCATGTGGTAATTATTCTTTTTGTTTTTTGTTTTTTGTTTAATTTTGCACGATTACTTTGAGACATAGCCAATTCTGTGTGAACCATCCAGAGTTGTAGCCTTCTTGTTATTGAGTAGTATGAATACATTACAGTTTGTGAAATATGTACCTGTTGTTAAACATTTGAGCTATTTTACTTTTCAGTTTTGGGCTCTTAAAGTTGATACAATCACGTGTATGAACACTTTTTCTCCTGAGTGGTTATCTAGGACTGTAATGGTTTACTCATGGTAGGGATATGTCTATTATCTTTTATAATTTATTTATTTATTTATTATTTTTATTTTTTTCTTGTTTCAGAACTTTTGTTTGTTTGTTTATTTATTTTTATGGCCAGCTCAGCCTGCCCTGAGGGCAGGGCTGGCGCAGCATGTGGGGCCGGGATTGAACTGTGTTCCCTGCAGCCACCCAAGCTTTCCTAAGCAGGCGCTTTAGACCACTGAGCCATCCTGCCAGGCCCCATGTCTATTATCTTAAGAAAATATAAAACTGGTTTCCACAGTGGATACTATAGTGCACCCCTACTAAAGGTACTTTCCTATGTGACAGTTTTAGTATTCTTGTTTTTTCTAACCCTTACATAGAATCATAGTCTGATTTAAGTTAACCATTCTGAAAGGTATTTTGTGGTAGGATTTACAATTTATACTCTGAAATCAAGTCCTTTGTGTAACATACATGTTGTGAATTTTTTCCTAGTTTGTGGCTCACTTTTTTTTTTTTTTTCACTTTTTTTTTTTATTTTTTTATTTGTCCATTTTATGTATTTTGGTACAGGGTCTCACTATGCATCTTGGACTCATAGTGATCCTCCTGTTTTCAGCCTCCTGCACTCTGGGGTGCACCACCATGCTTGGACTTTGGACTCGTTTGCTGGCTCAGCATGTCCTAGTGGCAGTGTCTGTGTGGCATGTGGGACCGGGGGTCAAACTCCTGGTCCCTTTGCTTGCCAAAGTAGATGCTTAGTCTGCTGAGCTATCTTACTGGCCCTTCACCTTTTTATTCCTTAATATTTCTCAAAGAATTTTTAGTTTTGTTGAAGTCTAGTATTGTGAATTTTTTTGTTTATGTTCCATGGAATTTGGCTCCTCTGAGATTTCAGATATTATTCTCTGTCTTTTCAAATTAATGTTTTTGTGTGGTGTGAGGTACAGGTTGATGTTCATTTTCTGCATACACAGTTGATGCAGCATAATGCATTTGAATTTTGTTGGCACGTTTGCCAAAAATTTAATGACCACATATATATGATTCAGTTTCTGTTCTCATGTCTTCTTTCACTTACCTCTAGGCCTGTCATTTTGCATGTAACAAGCAGTTTTCATTATTGTATCATCCTGTTACATTCTGTTCACTTTGGTTTGGTTCAGTTTGGTTGTTCTGTTCTGTTGGCAGGTTCTCACTTTGTAGTTCAGGCTGGCCTTGAACTCTCAGTGATCCTCCTGCCTCAGCCTTCTAGATGTTGGAATTACAGCAGGCTACCAATATTCCCTGGTAATATAGATCTATCTAACATCATGTAAAAGAAGTACCAGTTTCCTTTTGTGTTATTTTACAAAATTGCTTTATTTTATTTTATTTTATTTTATTTTTATTTTTATTTTTTTGTCTTTTTGAGACAGGGTCTCGCTATGCAGTTGAGGCTGGTCCTGAGCTCACTTTTGTAGCCCAGGCTGGTCTCGAACTCGCACCAATCCTCCTGCCTCAGCTTCCCGAGTGCTGGGATTACAGGCGTGAGCCACCACGTCCGGCTTATTTTATTTTTTATATAATTTTTAAAACTTTATATTCATTGCCAGGCATGGTGGCTCACACCTGTAATCCCAGCACTCGGGAGGCTGAGGCAGGAAGATTGGTGCAAGTTTGAGACCAGCCTGGGCTACAAAAGTGAGCTCAAGGCCAGCCTGAACTGCATAGCAAGACCCTGTCTCAAAAAGACAAAAAACACCTTTATATTCATGCATGCATGCATTCACATTCATTCATTCATTCATGTATGTTATGGCTGGCTTAGCCTGCCCTGAGGGTGGGGCTGGTACAGCATGTGGTGCAGGGGACTCAACTGTGCTTCCTATAGTTGCCTAAGTAGGTGCTTTAGACTGCTGAGCCATCTTGGCCAGCCCCAAAATTGCTTTATTTTAGATTGTGGTTTGTATAAGGTTTTTGTTTTTAATTTTTTATTTGTACATGTTTTCAGTACAAAAGGTGATCCCATTTCTCCTGAGGATCTAGTACATGTGCCATACATCCTAATTCTTCTTTCATTTCATTTCCTTTCCCCACTCCTTTTCTCCTGTCTCTCTTCACCTCTGAATCCTCTTTCCATTTGATATTGATTTTCCTATTGACTACTATCTATCTTGTTCTTTATATTTTGTTTTTCTTACGTAATAAAAACCATGTGATATTTCAGCTTGTGCATCTCGTTTATTTCAGTTAACATGCTCTCAAGAAGCATCCATTTAGTCTTTTACTTGGGAAGAGGTGTAAGTTTTTTTGAGTACTCTGTATATCTTAGATATTAGTCCTTTCTCTGAGAAATAGCTAACAAGTTTTCTTTTCCCATTCTATAGGTTTTCATTGTTTCTTTTGCTTTACAGAGCCTAACAATTTGATACTATTCCCTATGCTACCAGAGTTCTGTTCACAAAGTCCTTGCCTATAGCTATGAATTCTAAGACTTGTATCTATTTTACCTTCCAGAAGATTTTGTTTCATTTACAACATTGAGATATTTGATTCATTTTGCTTTTCATTTAATACATATGGGTCAATATTCAATATTCCGCATGTGAATAGCCAGTTTTCTTAGCACCATTTATTAAAGAGGCTTTCCTCCAGTGTATGTTTTTAGTCTCATTGTCAAACATAAGATATTTGAATTTGCTTGTGGTGGTTTCTGCATCCTTTATTCTGTTCCTTTGATCCACATGTCTGTTTTTGCACCACTACATGCTGTTTTGATCAGTATAGCTTTGTAGTAACTTCATATCCAGGTTTGTAATGCTTTCCACTTTTGTCCTATTTGTTCATTGATATATATTTTTTTCTGTTAGTCAATGATCATTCAAGACTGAATTTAATTTTCATGTATTTGTATATTTTTGTGGGTTTTTGTTGTTGACACTTAGTTTTACTGCACCATGATCTCATAATACGCATTGTATAGTTTCTATTCTTCTGCATTTACTTAAGCATGCTTTATTGGGTAGTATATGGTTTGTTTAGAATAATTGTCCCCTATGCTGCTGAGAAGAATATGTGTTCTGTTGTTGTTGAGGGAAACACTATCATTATCAGTATATCAAGTCCATTTATTTTTTTTTTCTAGTTCTGATAATTTCTTTATTTTTATTTGTTCAGTTGATTGAGTGTTCTGATTGTGACAGTGAGATATTGAGGTCCCCTGTTAAAATTGCACTTGTATCCATCTGATCTTTTATGTTCTGTAGTGCATATTTTATGAATAAGTACATTGTTCAATGCATATATTTTAATAATTCTTTTATTTTCTTGTTGAGTTGTTCTCTTAACTAATATGTAGTGACATTTGCCTCTTCTGATCATTTTTGGTTTTAAATCATTTTGTCTGAAAATATGATAGCTCCATCTGTTCTTGTCAGGTTACTGGTGCATGAAATATTGTCTGCAATCCTTTGACTTTCAGTCTGTGAATTTCTTCTGGGCTTAAATGTGTTTTTTGTTTATCGTACTGTTGGAGTTTATTTCTTTATCCATTCTGGTACCTATCTGTGCCATTTGATTTGGTAATGAGATCACTTATATTGATAGTTATTACTGATCAGTGTTAAATTATTCCTGTCATTCCATTATTTTCCTGTTTCTGATTCCCTTTCTTTCCTTTCTATTTAACTGGCCATTCATTCTATTAGACCTTTTAGCATTGTTAGCTTCCTTGTCTCCTGGGATATCCTTGAGACTTTTGTGAAATGCCTGTTTTGGTGGGCATAAATTTCCTTAAGTGCTCTTTTCATGGAATTATATTATTTCTTCATCAGTTTTAGAAGATAGTTCTGTAGCATATTTCTGGGTTGAACTTTGTTTTCTTTTAGGGTGTCTAAATACTTCACTTGAAGCTTTCCTGGCTTTAAAGGTTTGCATTGAAAAGTTTGCTGTAATTCTAATGTGTTTTACCTTCAAAAGTGATTTATTATTTTTCCCTAACATCTTTTTAGATTTTTACTTTTGGAATTTCATCTGTGATATGTTATGGAGAACTTCTTTCTGGTTGTGGCTGGTAGGGGGTCTTGCATGCCTCATTTATCTGCATACAGTATTTGGAGAGTTTTCTCCTTTGTTTTTGTAAACAGGTATTTTTATGCTCTTTATGCTGTCTTCTCATTTTTCACCACTTTCAGTTAATATTAGATTAGTTTTCTTTATGTCATCTAGGAGCTAGCTGCTTGATCAAATTTTTGTGTTTTCTTCTTATTTTCAAATTATCCCTAATTGGGATGATAATTTCAAATTATTCCTGACACTGTCCTCACATTTGTCACCTGTGCTGCTCATACTTTTGATAGAATTTTTAAACTCTGGAATTTCTGTTTGGTATCTTTTTATGCTTTCTGTGCTTGTCATTTATGTTTTGTCTGATTATGTTTACCTTAACCAACTTTTTCTTAGTGTCTTCTGTAGATTTGCTGATCATTTTTTGATTAGGCTCCTTGTCTGTTTAGTTATATTGTATCTTATTTGAGCTCACCAAACAACTTATTGGTATGTTTGTTATTTCTTATGTTACCCTTTTGAATAATTCAGTCATGTGGCTTTCTTTGATTTTTCTCCTCTTCCATGAATGAGTTTTGGGAAAGTCGAGAGTTTGGTGAGGCATTTTATTGCCTTGGCTTCTAATGGTCCTGTTCGTTTCTTTTTATGGTGGGAAAGATAACTGCTAGCATGGAGTTTTCCTTAGTTAATGTCTGTTCCTCAGCCATTATTTTCTGAGCATGGCTATTGGCTTTTGCCTTTGTCCCGTACTCTAGCCACCTTCATTTATCTTGAGACTGTATTGTATTTGGCCCAGCACCCAATTCTCTGGCAATGAACCACAGAAATGTTAATGACACAAAGACAGTTTAGCTCCCTTAGCATCCAGGGAAAACCAGTTAGTAACAACCACTGTGTCCCATTGGCTGCATTAGTAAAATCAGCAATAAGAATTGTGTCAAATATAACCCAAAAATTGACATACACATCAAATCAATAATATATCATCCTTCTCCATTGAAAAAATCTATAATTATAGGATGAACATGAAAACAAACCACATGTTGACCTACAGTCGGCATCTTTTTTTTAAATTATTTTATTTATTTTTTGTTTTTGTTTGGTTGTTTATTTATTTTTATGGCCAGCTCAGCCTGCCCTGAGGGCAGGGCTGGTGCAGCATGTGGTGCTGGGGATCCAACCGCGGTCCCTGCAGCCACCCAAGCTTTCTCAAGCAGGTGCTTTAGACCACTGAGCCGTCCTGCCGGGCCCCACAGTCAGTATCTTCTAAATGAAACAACTTTACCTCAACTAAAAGTACAATCTTCAATAATTTTAGAATAAGTTAGTAATCTAAAGATTCATAAAGCTTAATAATTATTTTAGTAATGATCAGTGGGGTGGTGAACCAAAGAAAGAAAAGTAAAATTTAAAAACTTAACGGGAGGTAAGAAAGAAGAGAAAAAATTACTATAGGACATTCTGTTGATTTTTGTAAAATTTTGTGCCAGCTTCTCAATTACTACCCAAAACCTGCTGGGACTTGGTTGACTTTGCCTTGTGTCTATAGATGAGTGTAGACACTTGCTGTCTTTACCATTCAGTCTGCTGGCCTATGAGTAGAGGCACCTCTTCATTGATGTTGTTTTTTGAGCTGTCTCCACAAGGTTTCAGAGAGTTCAGTATAGAGGTCCTTGTATCTTTCTCTCTCTTTTTTTCTTTTCTTTTTCTTTTTTTTTTTTTTTTTTTTTTTTTTTTTTTTTTTTTTTTTTTTTTTTTTTTTTTTTTGTATTGTAGGGAAAGGTCTACAAGGTGTTCAGGGTCTCACTACTAGAACAGACTCCTAGTGATCTGCCTGTTTACAGCTTCCCAAGAGCTAGGATTATAGGTTCATGCCACCGTGCCCCAGTCTCAATTGCCATCTCAGTGTGCCATCTCAGCATGCCACAGGGGCCAGCACTTCAGGCTCAGGGATTGAACCTCCAGCCCCTGTGCCTGTTTGCAGGTGCTTTAATCCACTGAGCTATTTTCTCTTTTGTTAACTACAAATGGTATTAAATGAAAGTTTGTGTTCACTTTATGGGTTTTATCTGTTCCTGAGAAACTAACAAGTCATATTCATTTTAATAAACTAGTAAGTCCATAATTTTATAAATATAGCCTAATTTTTGGCTGAAAAGAAAAATCTGTTTTCCTCACATAAAATTGTAATAAGGACTATTACAGGATAATTGATCATAGTAGAACAGAGTTCTCGGTGAGATTGTGCAGGTTTTATGAGTGGTCTCCTAATAGACAAACCAGAGATGGCTGCAGTGCTGGTATTTCAGGTGTGTATCCTGTTTTAATGCCCTGTTTTAAAGATGGGCTTTATGAAATACTTGTGCAGAAATATTCAGCAAGCATTTTACTTTTTTTTTTTTTTTTTTTTTGCGGGACCAGGATTCAAACTCATGACCTTGCACTTGCCAGGCAGGCACTTGTGCTACAGAGTTATCTCCCTGGCCCCCAAGCATTTTACTTAAAAGAGATATAATTTACTTACAAGATAATGAAGTCTATAGACATGGTGAATTTTGTAAGAGTTCCTTATACTTAAAATTGGTTAGTAACTGCTGTAAAATGTTTTCTAATGTAGAGTAGTGTTGTACACAGTGTCTGGGTTACCGAGTAGAAGCCTATTTGTCTCATAGTTGTATTCCACATTGAGTTATGAACATGGAAGGGAATCTTTAGGAATGCCTGTGGTTCAGTTGCTTGCAGAGGAATGTTTTCATTTCGGTGTATAAAGCCGTCTGATAACAATCAATTCTCTAAGATTATATATCTTTTGGTATGTGATAATGACCTTTCTAAGTTTTATTTTCTTTTTAGTAATGTATAGCTCATTTTTATTAATGAAAATCAGAAAGTAAAAGGCCTTGGTCAAGATTTTGAAGTTATCAAAGCCTTGCTGGGGCTTTTACTGACAGTCTCTTTTAAGGCTACAGTATTTGCTGATTTCTTTTAGGAGTCTCCTTTAGTTTTGATTCTTTACTGTTGTTGCTTTGTGAGCTTTTTTTTTTTTTCTTTCCGGTTTAAAATGAAGCTCAAGAATCATTTGATATTTTTACCCTGAATTGAAAATTCTGTATTTGTTTGTTCAGTTTGCCACCTCTTAAAATGAGGCTGCTTCATATTCTTCACTCACTTTTTACTTTATATATTCAATAAATAATTAAAGTCTTCTCACTTACACTTTACTGGAATGTAGAAATAAGAGTTGTCTTTAAAAGAACTTATAATAAAGGGAGACAGAAGGGCTAAGAATTAGAACACAGACAAGGAATTGTAAACTGGAAGAGAGGTCAATGAAGGCTAATAGAGAAGTTGTGCTTGTGCTGCAGAACTCAAGGACACTAGTTTGGCATGAGAGGTAGCCACAAGGATCTTGAAAGTACAAAGTTATGTGCCCACTCTGGATTGTAAGTACTTACATATGTTATGGCTCTGAAGATATATGACAAAGATTGAGGTGAAAGAGATGAACTAAGATCAGATCCTGAGGTAATATGTGTTCTGAGCCTGAAGATTAAATTTCATACAAAGCACTAATGAAGAAAGGTTAAGTTAGCACAAAGTGTGCTGTAATAACTTTTGTCTTTTTAGAGTAGTTAATACATTGTTAAGGGAAATTGCTGATTACTATAGAACCATCTACTCCATTTGGCCTGAGTGCATGACAACAGGTTTTGCTTGCAAAATCTATTAAGGTAACATTTGTGTGTTCACTGCAGGCTGGAAACAATGACTTGCATTTTCTGTGATCATGCTGCAGTTTGTGCTGGCACTGGATTAGAATGAAGAGGAGGAGATAGCATAGGCTCTGCAGAATGCACACATCTGACCACTTCTCTAATGCAGTCTTTTTTCTATATTAAGCAATTACACAAAATGTTTGACTACAATAAAAACATAAAGAAAAATAGCACAGTGTCATTAGTTAAAAATACAGTACACACTAATTGTTGAAGCAGTGCTTACAAAGTTTTGAATGGATGGTTATATAATTCATATAAAAGATTTACTTAACATTTAATTACAAAGACAAGCTGTCTGCAAGGAAAGCCACATTGTTTATTGTGTGGTAGGTATAGTAAGACTTGGTATTTATGAGAGCACTTTAGAGAAATTAAAATTATCAATAAAGACATATTCTTAAGAAATTACTTGGAGCTCATGACTAGAACTACTACTTAGCTCTAGTAATTCCATGTACAAATTTGTCATGAGCAGATAAAAGCAGACTAGTTCTTAAGGGTCAGGTGACTAAAACCTATCTAATAGCTAGCTGTTTTCAATTTTATAGAATTTTTTGATGTCTAGTGGGAATTTTTTATAGTGTTTCATCAGTTTAATTCTATAGTGGCTTATTCATTTAAAAACCATAAATTCTTGTGATACTTGCAAATTTAATTTTTAGTTTTACTCACAGTTGGACTATTTTTCATTTAGGTTATGCTTCCTCCTGGAGCCCAGCATTCTGATGAAAGAGGTGCTAAAGAAATTATTCTGGATGATGATGAGTGTCCTTTACAAATCTTTAGGGAATGGCCAAGTGACAAAGGTAAAGAGTAATTTACTTAAGTAATATGTCTAATTTCTATATGATATACTAGTTTTTTATCAGGTGACATTGATGTTTTCTGAAAGCTCTTTCCTGTACTGTTCCCCTCCTGCATAGACTTGCTGGGATGTCTCTTCACTGACTATAGGGCCACACTCAACTCTCTGACCCTTGTATACAGATTTTACTAAGGTGGTAACACTAGAGGTAAAAACCACATCTCACAAAGGAACAGTGCAAGGTTATTATGTCTCAGCAGTGATGCTGACCAGAGCTGTTGTGAAATTTGGACAGATTTGCCATGGTATGGAAGTAACACCCTAAAGATTTCCAGAAATGCCTCCATTTCAGATACAGGTTGAGTATTCTTCATCTATAATAATTAGGACTACAAGTTTTGAGATTTTGGATTTAGATTTTGGAATATTTGTATATAACTAAGAAGATAACCTGGAGGTGAGATCTAAACTAAAAATGAAATTTACTTATGTTTCATGTACATCTTAGGCACACAGTCTGTATTATTCTTTTGCTGTGCCAATATTATGCATGACGTCTATCACATGAGGTCATTGTTCTATCAGTAAAATGTTACCATTCAAAAATTTTGGAATTTATAGTGTATCACATTCCTTATTTGTGGATTAGGGATGCTAAACTTGTAATGAAGTCATACTTGGCACTATGCAAACAATTTCCTCTTACTTCTAAGCAGTTGAGGTTTAAAGCTGATGAAATAGGTGGTTTTTAAATTTTTATATCTGCATTGCTTTGAATTCTGAGTTGATTCAGTGGAATAAAAATAAAAATCAGGTCAGATAGGATGTGTGTGTGTGTAGTATGTATGTGCACACCAGTGTTTTATATATATATATATATATATATATATACACACATATATATGTGTGTGTGTATGAATATATATATATATATATATGTGTGTGTGTGTATATGTTCATTGATTATAAGGTTATTTAGAAATGAAATTCATTTATGTTTGTGGGGTTTTTCTCTATATTTAGGATCTACAAGGTCTACAGGGTATCACTATGTAGATCAGACTTGTAGTGATTCTCCTGTTTTCAGCCTCCCAAGCACTGCAATTACAGGTGTGCACCACCATGCCCAGTTTTAATGACCATCTCCGTGCACACTGGGGTTGGTTGGGGCCAGCATGCTGGAGATCCAACCCTAGCTGCTATACTCTGTCTAAGCAGGCACTTTAGTTCTGTCCTATCAGTCTGGCCCTAAGATTCATTTGTTTGTAAACTGGTATTGTTTTCAAGCATATGCTGTTCTTGGGTAGCTCATTGTTGATTAAAAATAATCTTTTCAAATGTTTTACTTAAGTTTTTAGAGCACACTGTGGTCTTAGTACATCCTTCATTGAATGAAAGCATAAATTGGATGAACTTTTTGCTTCCTTATTTCTCAGGAGATACTCATTTTTGTTATGTATGAGCACTTGACTGCCAGTCAGCTGGCCATCTACACCTGCCCATCTGGTTGATGATTGCCAATGTTACTCTTCTAGGGATTTTAGTCTTTCAGTTGAAGAGGAGGCCCCTGGACTACATCCCAAAGAAAACAAAGAAACACAGTGAAGGAAAGCCACTGAAGGGGAAGGAGAGAGTTGATGGGTCTGGCTACGGCTCTGCTCTTCCACCTGAGAAACTGCCCTATTTAGTAGAATTAAGCCCAGGTGAGAAAGCTGGTTGTACCAGCAAATATAATTACAGTAGATTTACAGCTTTTAACGTTTCTATGTTTTAATGCATCTTAGGAGTGTCCTATTGACTCACTTAAAGTTCAGACTTTTTTAAAGTAACTTTCATAGGGGCTGGGGAGATAGCTCAGTAGAATAAGTGCTTGCCTGGTAAGTACAAGGTCCTGAGTTTAATCCTTGGTTCCACACACACACACACACACACACACACACACACACACACAAAAGACATTCGTAAAGTAACTTTCATAAAAGGACATTTACTTTAAAAAATTCACAGTCTTGTAATACATATAAGATTAAAATTATCAAGAATTGCAGAGGAAAAACAAGGTAGTGTTCAGAGTGTTTTAAGATAGATTTAATTGGTCTATTTCCTTTTAAGAAAACTTTCTCAAAATATATGTAGTACCAGGCGTGGTAGCATACACCTGTAATCGTAGCACTCAGGAGGATGAGGCAGGAGGGTCACTGAGAGTTGAGGCCACCCTGGGCTACATAGTGAGTTCTAGGTCAGCCACAGTCACATAGACCCTATCTTAAAAAAAAAGCAAAACAAAATAACTAGAAAAATCATTAACCTACAAAAAACAAAAAAATGAAATTTATTCTTCTAAGGCATATTTAATACAAATGTGTATGTGGGAGGTATTGTGTTACTGTTTATAATATATGAACAGTATTCAAAAGGAATGTCTTTAAATTTAACACTGCATCTAAGAAACCCATCTTGTAAGTAGAAGGCTGTTTAATTTTTTTCTAATAAATATAATAAAACTTTATTTTATTTATTTATTCATTTATTTTTATCTTTTATCTTTTTGAGACAGGGTCTCACTATGCAGTTCAGGCTGGCCTTGAGCTCACTTTTGTAGCCCAGGCTGGTCTTAAACCCTCACTGATCCTTCTGCCTCAGCCTCCCAAGTGCTGGAATTATAGGTGGGCGCTACCATGGCCCAGCAACTCTAATACAAGTTTAAAAAAACAAAATAATAATATAATGCAACTGAATTTATTTTCATATGAGATTTCTGCATATATCATTTATAGAGCTCTTTTATTTTTAAAACAATTTTATTTATTTTCTTGTTTCAGAACTTTTGTTTGTTTATTTATTTATTTTTATGGCTGGCTTAGCCTGCCCTGAGGGCAGGGCTGGTGCAGCATGTGGTGCTGGGGATCAAACTGTGGTCCCTGAAACCACCCAAACTTTCCTAAGCAGGTGCTTTAGACCACTGAGCCATCCCTCCGGGCCCCCTATAGAGCTCTTTTAAACTGTTGTTGTCATAGGCTAGCCATCAGGTAGAGAAATATATTGACATTCTTAAAGAATGTGCCTTTATACATACGTACACCTTTGCATAGTATGTATTTACACTGTTATCTATTGTATATTTCTGTGTCATTCACCAAAATTG
Organism: Myocastor coypus; assembly: GCA_004027025.1. Classification (NCBI taxonomy): domain Eukaryota; kingdom Metazoa; phylum Chordata; class Mammalia; order Rodentia; family Myocastoridae; genus Myocastor; species Myocastor coypus. The sequence goes on along the minus strand of PVJA010002754.1, from coordinate 53,371 downwards.
TATCATTTCTTATTTAAAATATTTATGTGACTCATTATAAAGATAATGTGCCATCTTTCCCATTACAAACTGCATTTAAAACAGAACCCAATTTGTAATTACAGAAAAACTAGTTCATGCTGTTCCTTGAGTAGGAGCTGTTTTTCTCTTCTTTGATTCCTGTGTTGTTTTTTATTTCCAAGATTGACTTAGTTTCTGGTAACTGATTATTAGAATTAAGGACTGGATAGTGTTTGCAATGGGATAGCTGGCTTACATTAATGTAGAATGGCATAGTTAGGTGTGGTGCTACTCCAACATTTGCTCTCAGAGTAACACTGGATAGTACCTCTCATAGTCCTGTTGTGCCCCTCAGTTTTCTGACTGGAAGTTCATAAGTTTCAGTTTCTCATTGCAGTTGAGAAGCGTATGGCAGTATTGTCATATGTCTGTGCATTGTGAAAAGAGGTTTTGTTTGAGGAAAAGAGCTATAACAGTAATACAGCCATTGTTTTTGAACTTAAAAAAAATTTAGGACCTCTTGTGAATATTGAGTCTGTTCTTTTAAAGTTTTGTATTAAAGGACACACCCATTTGCTGGCAACTAGTGATTGTTTTATTCAAATCTAAATGTTTAAGATTGAAAGGTATGACTCTTAAATTAATAAGTAGCAGCATCTGATCTTCATATGAGTAATTGAAAGTTGATTTTTTTGTGATTAGTAGAGACAGGCAAAATATTCATTCAGCACATTCTTAGATTCACTTGTGTCAGACATTGTTGTAGGCCTTAGAGGTGGAGAACTGGCAGAGCAGACTGTGCTAAGAATTTCTATTTGGGCTGTTTATTCCATAATTGTAGTCTCAGATATCAGTATGAAAATTTTATGTAGGTGTGGGGAGATGCTGGACAGCAACAACAACATATTTGCTAACCTTATCCTTTCACTACGGTGTTTTTATTAATGGCTCAAAATCAGAATGCTGAGTGAAATTGATTAATTTTCCACTTATGAGAAAATATTTCTGCATCGGATGTATTGTGAATGGATTTGTGTGATAATTTCGGTTTTAGACTGAGAACAAAGTATCTTAAGGGTGTCATACCCTTTGTTTAAGGTACTTGTCAGCCATGTACCTTTCTCACTGTTGAGGTCTTGACCAGGTAGGGTAGGAGATTTCTGAGACATGAGTGTGTGCTTACGCTGTCTTTTGCAGGAATGGGAGCAAGGTGCTGCTTTGTTCTTTGCATTGGATTTGAATGTGTTCTTTAAGCAGAAGTCAGCCAGCTGGGTTGATAACCTTCTATATGGTTAACTCCCTCTTGCTGTCCTATTGCTTGGCAACTCACCTATTGTCCTGCTGTTTTCCTTAACAGTCTGCACTGGTTTCTAAAACACTGACTGGGTCACTACCATAGTCTTGTCCGCACAGCTCTGAAAGCTGACGGGTAAAATGTACCTTTTCTTCCTTTGAGACGTGTCTCACTGAAGCTCACCCTCTGCGTCTCTTCTCCTCCTTCCCTCCCCCACGTGTTCTGCATGGTATCTGTCCTGCTGATGCTGCCTTCACCTGGGTCCTGGCATGTGTCTTAACCCCAGGGAGAAGGAGTCACTTTGCCTACTACAGCTATCACACTTACGAAGGTAATGCTATGCTTAATACTACTTTTGTAACTGGGGCACTAGCAGACTTCCTGGGCAAAACAATGTTGATGGACCAGATAATGAATTTATGAGAAACTCAATGTATTATCATTTGGTAAAAACCTATGAATGTCCAGTATTCATTTCATTTATTGTATGCTTATTTTGCTGCTCTTATTTTCTCAGGTTTACCCTGAGAAGCAGCTGTAGACAGAAAATAGGTGACAAAACTGTTGTAGACTGAGAACAAAGTGCCTTAAAGGTGTCCTACACTTTGTTTAAGCCTTGCATTTTCCTTTTGTACTGACAGTATAGCCTGAGCATACCTCTTCTGAAAATCTGAAACCTTTGAGCACTAACAAGACACCACAGATGGGAAGTATCTCACTGGAACACATGTAATAGATTGTGGTTGGAGCATAGACATAGTTAATGTGTCCTTTGAAATTGTCTGAAGGCTCTTTGTATAAGGTGTATACAATATGATCAAAATACATAGATGCATGTTTACATTGTATTTTATTTATTTATTTTAGTTTTTTGAGACAGAGTCTTGCTATGCAATTCAGGCTGGACTTGAACTGCCTATGTAGCCTAGCCTGGCCTCAAACTTATAGCAGTCCTCTGCCTTAGCCTTCAAATTTTAAAAATTTTTATTATAGTTAAAGCTAGTGCCATTAATCCCTATCAAAGTACTCTCCCTCAGTTCAAGCAGACTTATTCCATTGTTCTTTCCACTTTCTGGGGTTGTTTTCTTTTGTTGTTGGTACTGAAGGTTAACTCAGGGCCTTGTGCATGCTAGTCATGCACTGTACCACTGATCGACATCCCCAGCCTGCTCACCACTTTCTGAAGCTATTCTGGAAGTCCGCTTTTATATGTGTCTTTATCATGTATGATTAAAATTATAGTGAATGCTGCTGCCAAGCACCATCTAGCAGGCACATAAAAACATGCAGTATGCGTTTATCCACCTTATTCACTGGAGCTAGCACCATTCCATCTCATCCCTGAAGTTAAAATGACCATTAAGAGATAAATGTTTTAAATTGATTCAGGACATCAAGGCAGTCATGACACTAAAGCCATGTGCTCAAGAGGATTTCTAGAACTGTGTGAGAAAGTAGCAGGAATAATAGTATATGTACTAAGAGAGGATTTTTATTTTGATGGGGGAACATGACAGTGTGTCTATTACTGTAAGAAATTAAAATTTTAGAGTCCTTAATTAGTTCTGGTCCCAAACTTTTTCAGGCCGGGAGTCTGTTAAAGGCACCTTTTTGGAAGAAATGATATGTCAGTGGTAGGGTTACTCCAAGCTGCCTCTTGTAAAGTTTCTCCAGAAGTGTTACAATTCTTTACTGGAAAAAAAAAAAAAAAGAAAGAAAGAAAGAAAGAAAGAAGGAAAGAAAGAAAGAAGGAAAGAAAGAAAGAAAGAAAGAAAGAAAGAAAGAAAGAAAGAAAGAAAGAAAGAAAGAAAGAAAGAAAAAAAAAACCTGCTTAGACTCTGGGGGCAGAAGGAACCTTGTTGAGGAAAGGGAAACACTGGAAATATGTATTCAGGGGTTTTCTGGCTTGTACCTGAGGATGACCAACTGCTGTCAGTTGGGATCAGGAGCCGACCTGTCACAAGGGGCAGGAGGCACCAAGCACAGCTGTGTCTCCCACTCTTATCATACTAAATACTTTTACCCACTGGTGCTAGAACTACCTCCAGGTCTGCAAGTCTGCACAGACTTTATCTTAGGTTTGCTATTGCACTGCCATGGTGAGGAATAGGAGGCTGAGAAAGCCATGTGTGGCTCTTCCTTCTCTCATATTTCTCTGTTTTAACAGTCTTTTACTATTCCTAGGGGGTTTTCCTTGTAGCACTCAAATATCAGAGAAATACTAATGTTAAATTTTCTTTCACCCCCAAGATAAGTATCTTTCCTTTGTGGTCTTAAATTTTTAACTTTGCATTGAAGTAATTTATCTTGCTTTAGACATGGTTATTTATTTGCTCCTTTTCTTTCTTTATAACTTGTATAATTTCTGTAACTATATTTTTTTCTTGGTTTTCTTCGTTTTTAGTGTAGTCACTGTTAACATATAAAGACTTTATTGTTTCCCTATGATTAGGGAAAGCCTAGTCACATGGAGCTGAGTTGAGAGGGAGAATCTATAGTCTTCAAAAATTATTTAATGGTGCGGAGATACAGTAGATATAGCACTCTGAAGGACAGAAGAGGGTAGTTGATTAGAACTGCCATAGTGTGTAAAGCAAAGTAGTGGACATCCCAAGAGGAAAGAGGAACTGCCTGTGTTCAAAAAAAGGCCCAGATAACTTTAATGTATTCATTTACATTAGGACTTTTTTTTTTTTTTTCTGTCTTTTTGAGACAGGGTCTTGCTATGCAGTTCAGGATGGCCTTGAACTCACTTTTGTAGCCCAGGCTGGTCTCGAACTCGCAGCGATCCTCCTGCCTCAGCCTCCTGAGTGCTGGGATTACAGGCGTGCACCACCACGCCCAGCTGCATTAGGACTTTATAACAGCACTGAAAATAAATATTCCAATGCAGGCAACACAGTGAATCAGTTTTTTGGTGGATTTAGGCACTGGTGTCTAAATTGCTTCAGTGTCATCTTTTATTTTCCCAAGATATCAGATTCTTGAAATAATTTAGAAATAGAAAATTTCATCATTAGAATATTACTTTTTATTACTCTTAAAAACTAACATCAGTTGTAACAAATTGTGAATTTATGGTGTGTTTTGCCTTTTAGAGTTGAGACAGAACAGGACTGAGAACTTTGTAGTCAAGCTCTGTGTAAATGCCCAGGCCTTCCAAGTTTTTAACCTCTGAGGTTGTCATATCTTATATGTCTGATACCAGTGAGTCCTGATTTTAATAAGTGACTCTGAAAGTTACATGGTGTCTTAGTTACTTTTTGCTCGTTGCTGAGACAAATACCCGACACTCAAGATGAAGGAAGGAAAGGTTTATTTAGCTCACGGTTTGTGGAGGTTTCAGTCCATATTCAGCTGGCCCAAGGCTGAGTGGAACAGAGCAGAGAGCGTCCAGTTCATGGCGGCGAAACAGCAAGAAAATGGCGGCAGAGGCAGCCAACCAACACGGCAGCAGAGCAGCAGCAACAGCCCGAATCTGTCTCTCTGTCTCTCTTTATATTACATGCAGGCTCTCTGCCTTAGCCCCCGCCTTAGGCTATACCCATAATCCCAGAAGTACTTCCACCCATAATCCCAGGGATCACTGATCAAGTCTCAAACTCTAGAAGTCTCCGCCCAATGACTACATGAGGCTTTGGGGGGACAACTAGACATAAACCATAACACATGGGCTGTCATGAACTAGGTCAGAGAGACTTTCATTTTGCCTTTTAAGGAAACTGTATTTGCTGTAGAGTTGAGCACTGAAATTGTATCTGAATTCTTGGATTCTGTCAGGCATAGTTTCTTAGGGATTAACTCTGAAAGAAAGTCATTACTCTTGTACCACCTGATTAGTGTGGCTGAGAAGTGAGTATGTTCAATAATATTAGAATCTGAGGCCTGGCAGTGATGTTTTCAATTTTTTCCTCCTATCTCTTCTCCGTCATAGAAAATCATTCTCTTACAAACTAAAGGTTCCAACAATTCACAAAAGTTTACAACGACAGAAACACAAACAAATACAGTTTTCCTTTTTTTCACCCCAGTTTTACCTCAGGGAGTTGAGGACTTTGCCAGCTATTTTTCTTCAGCCATGGGCATCAGAATCATTGGGGGAATTGTTTAGAAAAAATCTGCTTAATTCTCATTCTGTGGATGATGATCCAGGAGGTCTGGGGTGCTGTAAAAACTCCACAATTGGGAACCTCCACCTTGATTTGACCATGTCCCACCAGCTGTTTTGTGCTATGAAGGTCCACATGTCCTTCATAGTCCTCATATTACTACTATGATTGCATCTTAGAAGGATCAACAAAGATCCAGGGCAGCATGTAGAGAAAATTTACTTTTATGTAATGAGAAAGTGTTGGAATTAGTAATAGTCTTAGCACTTTAAGTTAAACAGAAGCTAATGTACCTATGTCTTTAAAGATCATGTATCAATTTTGTTGAACTCTATAATGTAAGTTGGAGTGTGCTCTAAAAGAAATCCTGAGAAGTGGGACTTGCAGTGTTATTTTTAATAAAGTTTTATTTATTTTAAATAATATGACAGGGATATTAGACTGCAAATGGAGCTCTCTTTCTTCTCTTCTCACAGATGGCTCTGACTCCAGAGACAAGCCAAAGCTTTACCGCCTTCAGTTGAGTGTTACAGAAGTTGGGACAGAAAAGTTTGATGACAACTCTATCCAGGTGCATTATCAGGCTGCAGCATGAACCTCTTGCTATAGTTCTACATATTTAGTAGGCAGCACAAAGTAGAGTACCTGCCACAAGGGATAAATGAATAAGTCAGAGTTATAGGCCTTACATTTAACTATAAATAGTTCATCAACTCTGGGTCACTTTGCTTTAGCATGGAAAGAACAGTGTGTGTTTATGTCATAGCTTACCATCTGGAAACTTGGGCTGGTTATGATACTTCTCCAGGCTCTTTACCTTTTCTCTCCAAGAAAGTGATAGCAGCTTACAGGTGTGCTTTAAGATGGGGAAGTTCCTTTGCTAAGTCTGACACACAGCAATATGTCTTCAATAAGAAGTAGCTAAATAGTACTTGAAATAGCTTCATACTTGTTTTGAATACATGAGATCAGAATTTGTCAGTGTGAACTCAGGACAATCATCCTTACTCTTATTTCTTAGTTTAAAAAAATAAGGTTTTTAATTCTATGATTGAGATGTTTTAATCAAAGATCAGTGTAAGAGCCGGGCATGGTGGCACACGCCTGTAATCCCAGCACTTGGGAGGCTGAGGCAGGAGGATCAGTGAGAGTTCAAGACCAGCCTGGGCTACAAAAGTGAACTCAAGGCCTGAGCTGCATAGCAAGACCCTGTCTTTAAAAGACTAAATAAATAAAGCAATTTAAGTAAATTTTTAAAAAATTGGGCTGCGGAGATAGCTCCATGGCACAAGTGCCTGTCTGGCAAGTGCAAGGTCCTGAGTTTGATCCCCGGTTCTTAAAAAAAAAAATCTGTGTAGATTGTTCTAATTATGTTGTAAAAGTTTAAGATGACCATGAACATAGATTCCTAAATTTTTTTTCCTGTGGTACTGAGGATGCAGGCCCTTACTCATTTTAAACAAGCTCTTTGCCACTACATTGCACATCTGCCTTGGTCATAGGCCTTTTTTGTTGTCGTTCCTACCTTGATTATAGGTCTTTTTCTGGTTCAATTGCTCTATTGCTTGTCCATTCACCTTTTCCCTTCCCTGCCTCCCTCCCCTCCCTCCTTCCCCTCCCTCCCTCCCTCCCTCCCTCCCTTCTTTCCTTCCTTCCTTCCTTCCTTCCTTCCTTCCTTCCTTCCTTCCTTCCTTCCTTCGTTTCCTAAGACAACATTTTGCTATGTAGCTCAGGCTGAGCTTAAACTCACTGTGTATCCCCAGGCTGGCCTCAAACTTGTGGCAGTTCTGCTGCTCTCCCTCCCAGGTGCTGGGATAAGTATGTGTAGGCATCATCATATGCTTTTTAGTGCAAAGTTGAAATATTCCTCAAAGTAAGTTAATACTAGATGCTAGAAACAACATCTACATATTTTAACGTTATTTTGATAGTGCTTAATTTTGCATGGTGTGCTAAAAAAGAATACTGAACCTTAAAAATCTTTTTTAGAAAACATTTTATTGGAAAAGTCATACTGCCACTAACACATTTCTGCCTGCTTGAACCAGCAATTGATATATGCATGACTGGCCCACCAAAGACTTTATACCACTGTGGTACAAATGGATCTAACCCTTTTATTGGTCTTTTTAGTAATAAAATTAATTTTAAAAATCAGCTCAATGGGACATCAGTTTACCATTGGTAGTTCAGGCCACCTGGCAGCAAGATACATGAATTATGTCCCCATTCTGAGCATATTAATTCCCTTCGAAATATTCCCCCTTCTTCTTAGCACTCTTACCCCACCATTCTTAGCAGTTCATCTTTTCCTGTAATACTTTTTATTTAATTTAAATATTTATGGGTTTTGTTTTGTGTTTTGATAACTCTTGCATCCTATTAGGTGGTGGGTTCACTTAAAGCACCAAAAAATCCAGAGGTTCTTAAATTATATTTATTATAAAAGGGAAACTCAAAAGTTTTAATTTCTGGTTTTAAATAGTGTGTACTTCTGATAAGAGTGTTTTTAATTTCCTTCTGTTTTCAGTTGTTTGGCCCAGGAATTCAACCCCATCACTGTGACCTCACCAACATGGATGGAGTGGTCACTGTGACACCAAGAAGCATGGATGCAGAGACCTATGTGGATGGCCAGCGCATCTCAGAAACAACCATGCTGCAGAGTGGCATGAAAGTGCAGTTTGGAGCATCACATGTGTTCAAGTTTGTGGACCCTAGCCAGGACCACAGCCTTGCAAAGAGATCTGTGGATGGAGGCTTGATGGTCAAGGGTTCACGACATAAACCTGGGTGAGTATGGTGTGGATTTCAGAATGTGTTGAGTATACTTACAGTAATTTCAGTTAGGTGTAGATAGATGTCTTAGCTTTTTTACTTTTTAGTTCTTTAAAAATCATACTAGCATTTATGATTTTGACTTTTATCCTTGTTAATTTTTCTAAGTTTTAGAGGGAAAAAGGATATTATTTTCACCTTGAAAGCTGAAGTTAGATAGTAATTTCGTTTTATTGTTTATTGCAGTTTTTGGGGTTTTTTTTTTTTTCCCATAGCTGATTACAAAGTACACCAGTATCATCAGGAATTTAGAACATTTTAGCTCCACCTAGTGCTTGTGTGCGGACTTGCCACATCTTGGAAAACTTAGGAGGGATGACTTCTGTTTTTTGATAATGATAATTTTGTTTTACAAACCTGGTTATTAGCTACAATAATCTCTTTCTCAGGTTGATAGGTTAATGATCTTAGAAAGATAACTGCAGTCCTCCCTTCTTCCTGATATTTAAAATGACCACAAACCAGTATGTAAGTGGTCTGTTCACAATTGCTTTTGTGTAGTGTTTTCTGTGACTTGCCCTTGTTATCTACCTAAAGTTTATCCTTTGGGCCAGGTGTTAATTACTGTTTAGAACTAACATCTTTTTCCAAGACAAACACTTGATGTATCATCACATGTATTCCTTTCAGCAAAGGGATGTTTACAGTGTTCATGGACTGATAAATTCCCAAAGAAAACCAGTAATCATCTTTCTATTTCTTAGGAAAAGCCATTCCTTTCTCTTTGTTTCATCTTTAAATGGACAGTACATTTCTTCTTGCACTTCATGTGTGGGACAGCCAGTTTTATTCCTTTCTTAACTAAGATTGTGGGTTTTTTTTTAATGTGTCTTTAGTTTAATTAGACTTTTTTTAGTGTGGAGTAGAGTCAGGTTCAAATGCTTTCTGTGTGAATTGCCAGTCTTTCCTATACCTGTCTTCCCTTTGATACCTGACACCTGGACAGGGTAAAGCATACTTCGCAGTCACGGCCTTTTCTCCTGCTTACTTCTGAGCTGCTCTGGTCTGACCCTAGAACCTGTTGTGTGGAGTATTTTCTTCTGTTTTATTGTGTTGTTTCTCAATAGTGCCTGTAGTGACAGCCTCTTGGTTACAGTTGTACTTTATTTCTTCTCTTAAATCTATTTTGATCTTTGTTACTTAACTATGTTACTGCCTGTATCTACCACTGGGTGTATGTGGAATTTTAGGCACAATGTCTGTCCCACACTTACGTAGCCCTTCATCTTTGCTTTGTGAAGTTTTTCTGTATATGAGTTGTCAGTCTCCCTCTATTTTAGCCACATGCCTCCTATTTAGAAGTCTAGTATTGTTTCTTCCTATCATGTTCCTAGCCACAATACAAGATTATAGGTTTCAGTCAGGAGAGTGTTGTGAAATACTACTATTAAATATATTTTTCTGACAAAGCTGCCGATTGCCTGTGTAATGCTTGAATGTATCATCCACAAATTACAAAAAAAAAAAATGTTTTAATAACCATTTTTGTCTAATGTTGGATCATCAAACCGTTTGTTGGTAAATACTACATACTTTAAACTGCAGATTTCAGAATTTACCTTCAGCTCCTTGGTTTGGTAACCAGCAAGTAGCAATATTTAATGCTAATTTTCAGTTTGGAAATTTTAGGGACCTTGGATGATATCATGAGACTCATTTGTGCATCTATTCTGTATCTACTGAACACTCATATGGTGTGGTATTATAGTATTCAGAATGCTCAGGAGAGGGAGATGTTTCTTACAGTCAAAGGTCCTGATTCAGTAACTCTGAAGTAATGTACAGTTACTTTAGACTTGTTCACACATCCAAAGTAGTACAAGTGAGCCTATATTAAAGCATAACAGATGCAGTACTGGTAAAGAAAATGAAGCTTTGTGTGGTGTTTTAAAGTTGTTATTTCTAAGATGTTAATCATAAAAAGGAATCAAGGCTTTGGTTATACTCATTTACATTCCCTGAGGAAAAGTTAAGGATTGTAGCCTAACCTATGTTTGTGTCTTTGGCAGAAGGTGAGGCAAAGCATTTTTTATGTCCACTGTCAGGAAGCAAGCAGTTGAACTGAATTTATCATTAGTATTAGTAGGAGCTTGTGGCTGGGGAGATAGCTCAATGGCTTAAGTGCCTACCTGGGAAGAACAAAGTCCTGAATTCAATCCCCAGTACACACAAAAAAATCATAAATTAATAGGAGCTTGTAGAGTATTTCCATGTTTTTATGAGTATCTTGAGGACATCATGAGTATTTTAATTTCTAATAACCTCATATAATGCATAAAATTGTGTGCAGAATGTTGATAAATCTTTACTGAAAGCTTTTACTTTGCAAAAGTTAACTATCCAAAGCATAGTATTGTTTTGCATTGTAAGATTGCTTTATTTTCTTAGTTGTGGGGCAAGAATTTGTATCTGTTTTTCTACTGTGACAAACTGAACTAATGTACTGTTCCTTTTTTTATTCTACAGATTGAATTTATTAAGTACCAGGATACTATAAAATTAGACCATGTATTTTTAAAATATTAGAACAAAAGATATATCATTCTTTTTTATTATCCTGCATAGCAATCCAGGAAATTTAACAAGTAATTCTTCCTAGTTGGTTTCTAGGTAGCTTTATTTCTCTTGTTTTCTGCCTTGAGATGAGTAATTTGCATTCATCTTTATTTATGCCAGTGTGTAGCTTACCTCAACTTTTTTTACTCTTAAAAATGAGATTTTTGTTTGCATTCTAAGTTACTTTTCTAATGATGTCGTTTTACTTCATTAAGAAGTTTGAATTATTTTTAAAAGTTGCTGAAGCCGGGCGTGGTGGCTCACGACTGTAATCCCAGCAGTCGGGAGGCTGAGGCAGAAGGATCGGTGCGAGTTCGAGACCAGCCTGGGCTACAAAAGTGAGCTCAAGGCCAGCCTGAACTGCATAGTGAGACTCTGTCTCAAAAAGACAAAAAAAAGTTGCTGAAATTGAGGTAGCTCTGGATTTGACTACTAATATTATCAAAAGCTTCCCGTTTTCATTGGAGTGTAAGTAATGATAACACTGTCTAGTGGCTCTCAAGCAGAAAGGTGATTCCTCATTTCTGTGGTCCCCTTTACCTTCACCATATCCACAAATTGTTTTGAAAATAATAATGATTGTTAAAGTGTTCAGCATACACCAGTAAGAAACATTCTTAAATTTGCCATTACTTTGGGGCATTTGTTTGTTTTTGTATTTTTTTGTTCTGTAACTTTCTCTTTTGAAAATTAAAGTTGTTTTAGATTGATTAATTGATTGATTGATTGATTGATTGATTGATTTTTATGTGATGCTGGGGATTGAACCCAAAGCTGCGTACATGCTAAGCAGGCAAGCACTTCTACCACTGAGCTGCATGACCAGCCTTACATTAAGAAAGGATTCTGCTAAATTTCCCAGGCTGGCCTCAAATTTGTAGTCCTGTAGGCATGTACCATTGTGCCCAGTTGTAGTGCAATTTCTGGATGATATTTGAACACTGTTGTATTTAGCTAAACTGTTTCCCATGTTTTATGTAGAAGAGACTTTATACTGTTGGTTGAAAGTTAATTCTCTGTGGTTTTGTTTTGTTTTGTTTTTTATCTTGACAGAACTGTGCAGGAGACAACCTTTGACTTGGGAGGAGACGTTCACAGTGGAGCAGCATTGCCAACAAGCAGGGTAGGCAATTATGTATTTATGACATGATTGGCCTGTACGTCTAACATTGTAGAATGTCATGGACAGATGCGCTGTAAAATACTCAGGGCTCTCCTACATGGTATTCATAGTGTTCCTTTTTGGATTATACTATTATGCTGTATATCTTGTGGAGATGTGTGAAGGAGAGCTATTTACTCCTTTTTCCCTCAACCAGAATATTGTACTTTGTTACCCACATGTAGCATGTGTTTCCTCTACTGTACTGATGTGAGGTTAGTCCTTGTCTTATTTACTTTTGTCATTGCTGAGACAAAGTACTTGACAACCAAAATTAAAAAGAGAAAAAGTTTAGTTTAGCTCAGTTTTTAGAGGTTTCAGTCCATAGTCAACTGGCTCTTAGGCTGTAATCCTTCTAGCTTTAAACATCATAGAAGAGCATCACAGAGGAGAAACAATAGTTCATGGCATGGCAGGCAGAAGGCAACATGCAGCAAGAAATAACATCAGGGAAACAGCAGAAGCACCACTGTGTCTTTATATTCTATCCAAGCTATACATTTATTGATTGGTGCCCCTCAATGTGGCACACCCTTAATACCAACATTGCACTTTTAATCTCAGCATCACACATGTTAGATGCAACCATTTCTGTAAAGCCCCACCTACAAATGACAACATGAGGCTTTGGCAGAACATCTAGATAACATGCCATAACAGCCCTTCTGGGCTAGATTGCACCTAAAGATAAAAGAGGTCTGCTGTTATGCTCAACATCAGTGCTAGTTTGCCTGCTGTGTAGCCTCAGACACTACCCTTTTCAGTTTTCCTTAGCTCTAGGGTAGTTCATTTCTTTTCTTATTTGGATTTCTACTGCTGACTGACAACCACTTCAGAACTTACTGTACTAAAACAGTAGCCATTTTATTTGTACACAAGAATATAGTCTGGTTTGAGCTTCCCAGAGCAGTTGGTTTGCTTTTCTTTCTTTCTTTCTTTCTTTCTTTCTTTCTTTCTTTCTTTCTTTCTTTCTTTCTTTCTTTCTTTCTTTCTTTCTTTCTTTCTTTCCTTCCTTCCTTCCTTTCTTTCTTTCTTTCTTTCTTTCTTTCTTTCTTTCTTTCTTTCTTTCTTTCTTTCTTTCTTTTTTGCTTGTCTTTCTGAGGGTCACTTGTTGACCGCATTCAGCCAGCAGGTCACTCGGTGTCCAGATTGTACTGGAACAATGCAACTGCCTCTCTTGTACTGAGATTTGTCTCTTTCCAAGTGAGCTTAGAGCCTCAGAAGTATCTCACTTTTATGGAGGGCTAAAAACAGGCTAAGGAATGTGTACAACTACTTGAATACGGACTACAAATCACCATATCTTTCACCATATTCCTAACACTATATTCACACAAATGCTAACTGATAACATTTGTAGCAGGGGAGGAGACAACTATTAGCGTCACAAGGAAGGGATCAAAGAACAGGGCACCTGCAGGAGAAGCTGTTATCTTCAGCCTCGAATCCCAGCTTTCCAGGATTTACAAGTAACAGATAGTAGCCCTCCCTGGGCTCTGTTTGTTGTTCCCTGCTTCTAGGGGCATTAATTAGGCTTTGGTCTCATCTCTATATTACTATACTCTCTCATCTCAGGTTCCCTCCATGGCCCTTCCATCTCACTGCCAATCAAAAGCCTTAGTGTGTGATACCTCACAAGAACCTTGAGCCTCTGGGCTTCCCAAGGCTTGGGCTAGTGTAGCATCAGTTTCTTTGTTTGCCTTATTAGAACTAGTCCCAGGCTCACCCAGATTCAAGAGAAAGAAGGACTTCCCAAGATGTAGTTCATTGGGCTCTGTGATGAGTAAAATCTTGGATACTCTCATCAGCATCAAACCCCTTGGGTGTCTGACACATACTTTATATTCAACAGGGCTGAAGCAAGAGTAGATTTTCTTTCTGAAACTAACTTCTTCCCTGATCTCCAATTTAGAAGGGTACATCCTCCACAGCTTTGCTCCACAGGAACCTGTCTTGAATCTCCCTTAATTCCTTTTCTTTGCTCAGTCTATTTCAGTTTCTCTGTCTCTGAAGGTCCATCTGTGATTGTCTTCCTGGATTCAGTGGAGCTTTTGAGTCATGGGTGACATATGGCATCATGAATAGCAGCCCCTCTTCCTGCCCTTTATCCTCTCACATTCACTCTTTTTCCTTTTGTGCTGGGGAATGAATTAACCCAGGGCCTTGTCTGTGTTTGGCAAGCACTTTTCCACTAAGCTACATCCACAGCCTCCTAAATTAGCTGGATTAGAGATGTACACCTTGATGCTTTGCTGTTTTCTTAATTAAAAATGTGCACTTGCTTCACTTATGAAGCCCCTCATGAGCTTTCTGCTACAGACAACAATTTTCCTCCTCGCAGGTCTTCCAGAACCACCTTTTGAGACGCAGACCTCAGGACTTTCTGTTCCTGTCTGCACCCAGTTCTACCAGAAGCCCTTTTTGTACTGTGTGCTTGCCGTTGCCCTTTGTTTTCATAGAGCTGACCCTTGTCCAAGACAGCTTTCTGAGGAGATCATCTGTATGTGTCCAGTCACATTACTGTATGAAGCTCTTGGTGTAGCATTAATTATCATCTGATGTCCATTTATTTATTGACTGACTGGAATGTGAGCTCTAGACTTAAGGATCTTGCTTTGCAAATAATTGCTTTACTCCTGTTTTTAAGAAATGTGCCGAGGCTCTTAGTCTCAGCAGTTACGTAATGCACTGGCTACTTTTCTAGCCAAATAGAGCCATTTCTCAGAAAAAATGTACAGCCAACATAAAATACTTGTTCAATAGAAGTAAAAACAATAGTCAACCTCTATTAACATTTGTTAAACCCTGCTTTGAGCTGCAAGGGGGGGATAGATCAACTGGCCCCCTCTTTTCTGTCCTGAGTCTGGTCACTGACACATGCCCACTCCACTGGATCAGCATTTGTGTGCACTCCTTTTTGTACTACTCTGGTTTACTCACACTTGTCTGCACAGCTGTATAGATGTTTCTGCACATACTTTCCTGTCTTGCTTCTGATCACTGAGAAATGACCACACAGCTAAATAGCTCTCTTTCCATACACAGTTTTCTGTTCTCCTGTTCTTCACTGTCCACACAGCTGCATAGAAGCCTCCCATCTATCTCTTCTGCTCCTGTGCATGAGATGTCTGCAACCTGGACAGATCTCTCTTTGTGCTCCTGATTCTCTTCACTGATACATATCACAAAGCTGCCTAGATCTCCCATTCTTTGCAGACTTCTGTCAGTCTCTGGATCACTTAACATTTATTCACTCTTTTGAATCAGTCTCTCTCTCCAGATAGAGCTTTCTATCATGTTACTATTCACTGACATATGTTCACATAGCTGTATTGATGGCTCATTCTCTTTCTTATACATACTTGAACACGTGCTCATTGGCGTACATTTTATCCATATAGCTGGACAGATCAATCTCTACATGTCCATCCTTTAGTCATTAGTTTTTGAGTATTTTCTCATATTCTTAAAAATCACTTAAAAGTGCTTGCCTCAGCAGCACATACTAAAAATCACTTTTTTCCTTCCTTATATTGTACGCTGGCTGTTCACCCACACCATCTCCACAAGCTAATTGTGTTTACACAGTGAGGGCCATGGCCTCCTGATGAGTCTGTTAAACTTCTACATTTCTCAATTCTCAAGTTGAGAATTTATTGACCATTAAAGATGGTTTATATTTATTTTCTTACAGTTAGTTTCTTAGAAGAAATATTGCTGTGAAAAATTTTAGTGTCTAGAAAATTTTAGTATGTCGTGATGGTATTCTTAAATTGTAATATCCGTTTTAAAGTATATTAAGTCTAATAAAGTACTTGAAATGTGTATTTTAGAAGTACTAAATATATCCTATTGGGTCACTGTGTATGTGTTTTTCATTTTTGATGACAATGACCAGGAAATAAACCAGTTTGTATACCAAATTTATTAGGCAGTAAACCATCAAAAGTAGGATTCTGAAGAATGACAAAAGACTCTCAAGTCTTCACTATACATAAACTCAGACCTCAGACTTTAAAACTTCATATTAGAGCAACTTTTGGGAGTAACATCTCTGTTGTATTCTACTTTTTGAAAAATTGTGTTCATATTATTTTTGTTTGCTTTATAACCAACTCCTCTTTGAAACCATGTAATTTAAGTTATTTTTTTAATACCATGTGGTTTTACATATGCCACCATGGACATAGCATTCTCAGCAGGGCTGCAGATGTGCCTCATCTTGCCCTCAGCTTGCCCTCAGCTTCTCTGTGTGGCAGCCCCACGTGAGATACCTATCTATCACACCAGTATAAAGCTTGTTTGGCATTGTAATATATGACTTTTCCTCACAGAGTGCCACTAGACTGGACAGCGATAGGGTGTCATCTGCCTCCAGCACTGCTGAGCGAGGGATGGTGAAGCCAATGATCCGTGTGGATCAGCAGCAGGACTATCGCAGGCAAGAAAGCAGGTAGGGAATGTTTCCGATTTAAATGTGAGAGTGGTCCAAAGAGGGCTTTGTGGCAAAGATTACTGAATTTGTACAAGTTCAGCTGACATTTTTCAAATGTTCATAATATCTTTAAAAGTATTTCCTTTCTGTATTACTGAGTTAAACAAAAACAATTGCTTTATCAGTTATTGTACCTCTCACTTATTTGTCATAGTATTACTAGGTTGATATAGGAGACATACTTCTTCCAAGTCGGCTACTTTGTAACCATACCTGAAGGAAGGGGCTTTTATGGAATCTTAGTATTTAATAATTTTTATATTTAGAAAAACTATTGCACCAGATTTTAGAATAGGTTCTTACATATTTAAAAATATAGTTAAAATGACTCAGTGCTAGAGTTTTTTCAGCGTTTTTCTGGGCTGCATTCTCCTGTACTATGATGTACTGTATCTCCCTTTTAAAACAAATGAAGGGTGAGCCTCTGTTTTCATCTTCTGGCATTGTTTTTAGATAGTTTTTTTAGGGCAGAATAGTTCTTTGTTTGTTTGTTTGTTTGTTTGTTTGTTTGTTTCTTTCTTTCTTTCTTTCTTTCTTTCTTTCTTTCAATATATGTCTTTGGCACAGGGCCTCACTTTGCAGCTCACACTCATAGTGATCCTCTTGTTTTCAGCCTCCCCAGTGCTGGGATTATAGGCATGCACTACCACACCCACCAGACTCAGTGGCTGACTCAGCATGCCCAGGGGCGGGACTACCGTGGCCTGTGGTACTGGGGATCAAACCCTGGTTCCTGTGTTTGCCTAAGCAGACACGTAGTCCACTGAGCTGGTTTGCCAGCCTTAAATAGTTCCTTTATTTCCCTAACATTTTAAAGATGTACTACCATAATAAATCAGAATTCTTTATGTTCTTGTAACTTCTGATTGTTTTAAGTGTTGAGAAATAACTCACTGCTTTAAGCATGGAAGTTCAGCAACAGGTGCTATAAGTTGGTGGTGATTCCATTCTGGAGCCCTAGGTGGAGTCAAGATAGAAGTAGGTAAATACTATTACAATAGACCTGTAGTTGCAATTTTAGAATCCTGGCTCTTTGGGAGGTTAAAACAAGAGGAACACAGGCTTTAGCCCAACCTGGGCAACTTTGCAACTTGTTGAAGCCCTGTCTCAAAATAAAAACTGGGCTGGTGATGTAGCTTAGTATAAAATTCTGAGTTTATTTGTTAGTATTTGAAAAAGAAAGGGGGGGGGCTTAAAAGGTTTAATTAGTGTCAGCCTTTGTCAGCATGAAACTGGGATCATTGCCCTGCATGTCCTCTTTAAATTTTTGAAGATGCTGTTCATACGTTACCTACCCTATCAGAGATCCAGAAACTGAGGGTGCTGGTGGCATACTTAGCTTTATCTGTTAGTTCAGTCACAGGCCATGGAGAGGCAGCCGTACTTTCTCCTCATCCAGCAGAGGGCACTCCATACTGCAAGCTTTTCATTGTTAAGTACAGAGATTAATCAGTGAATGCCAGGTTTTAATTTTCATTATGGATTTTTGGCTGCTACGTGAGATTTTGTTGGCTATGTGAATTTTATTAGATGTCATAAAAAGCAGTGTGCTTTCTGTGTTTGTACTTGGTTTCAGTGATATAGCATAAAATTTCCTGAATAGAAAATTAGTGTTATAGCAAGTACCTCCATTTGTAAAGTGACAATTTTCAGCTCAGATGTTTAAAGGAGTACATAAGTCCAAATGAGAAAGGGGAGAGTGTTGTAATACCCATATGCCAGAAAGTTATTTTTTTCTGTGAAAAACATTTAATTAATATATTTTACAAGATAAAGATAGTTTGTTTTACAAAGACTTGGCAGAAGTTTTGTTTAAACTATAAATGTGTGACTTTGTTGTTGTTAAAACAAGATGAAGTCAGGGCTATTGAGATAGCCCAGCAGGCTAAAGCACCTGCTTAGGCAAGCACAGGGACCGCAGTTCCATCTCCATACAACTTGCTGTGCCAGCCCCATCTCAGGACACACCGAGCTAGCCACAGAGTCTAGGCCTAGTGGTGCACACCTATAATCTCAGTGCTCAAGAGGCTGAAAATAGGAGGCTAACTATGAGTCTGAGCTGCACAGTGAGACCCTACAACAACCAAATACATTAAAAAAAAAGTATATGAACCGTCCTTCCCAATTTCACTGTTCTTCACATGTGGAATGTTGAAATACACATTAAATTTAATAGAAGTAGTCATAAAATTTGAGCCACTTTAGTAAATGTGAGATACTAATTTTATATATGAAAAATTCCTTTCGAAGTATTGGAGTGACTTCAAGTTGTCATTGTAATTTACATCTCTTATTTTTGCCTGACTTATTAAAATTATTAAACAAATTGGTTAAAGTTATCCAGATTCATTTTAGAAGACATAACTGAAAATAACTTCCAAAAAAAAAAGAAAATAACTTCCTAGCTGTCACTTTAGATATCTAAAAAATGCTATCTTAGAATAATTAAACATTTAAATTACATTGTTTCTAAGGGCATCTTTATATTTGTAAAGACATTTTTGAAGGCTGTAATTTGACAAAAAAGTATTTTTGCATTTGTTTTTGGTTATAGTAGTTTGTATGAACTCAAATTATGTTCTTTTTCTTTACTCCTCTTTTGGAGCTTGGAGAATAGGAGGGTAGAGGGAAGAAAAATGCTGTTGGAAAAGAATTACGTTAGCCAGTTTGTAAATAATTAAAAATCTGTCCTGAGTCATTCTTTCTCACTTATGGAGAAAAGTCTCATTATTTCTAGTAACTTTCTCTGTGAGTGAACCAGTGATTACAGATATTTATTTCTAATTTTTTTAGCTTTTAAAAAAAGAGGTTTCTCAACTGAAACATCTCTTACTGCTTTAAATCACTAGCGAATAGTTCTGCTTCAGGGATCCTGACAACACTGTTGACCTATCTCAACAGGTACAAATGATATTTGAATACCTACTAACTTGAGTTTGATTTAGATCAGTGTTTAATTTAGTGAATATTTTCATTTCAGTGTAAGTTGTTATAATCCCCACTGTTTAGTGTTCAATGAAGTTTGCAACTAGGTAAAACACATATTTCTTATCTTTGTAATTGATGTTATTTTTTTTTAAAGTTTCTGTGAATTTTTTCTGAACATCTTGTTGTAAAGTTTAAAATAATACAGATATTAAAATATTAGGGAAGCTCATTACATGTCTATGTGCTTGGCTTTTGGCACCGTTATGCACAAAATATAGGTAATAGCAAACTAATATAGAGTAATACTTTAATGGCTCTCATCTTGTCTAATCAAATGGCTAAGCATAATAGTCTCTATTGAGAAAAATAGCAATCCATTAAGATAAAATGTTCTACACTAAATATTTTATTCTTTATCTTACATGTTTTTAAAAAGTTGTTTAACATTGCCTTTAAATGATTTTGACCATTGTTATAAACCTAAATCATTTTTCCCCGGGTGGACACATGTGTATATATTTACATAAATCCTTACAAGTGAAAGAGAAGCCTCACACATCAGTGCTTATACTTAAGGCCTTGCCTTTGGGTAAAGATCCACTATTTGAAGAACTTTCTTAACAAACAAAATTTCTCAAACTTTAGAACTCATTTGATACCGAGTACCTGGATATACGTAAACATTAGCACAATGCTGGTTCTTAGACATGACCCAAATTATAGTTCTTCCTGATTTGTACTTTTTGCTGCTTTCTTATTTTTGTAGTGTTAGGTTAAATGAGGAAAGATACCTGGAATTTATATATGACCTGGCCAAAAAACAAGTGAGTAGAATCTCTTTTTAAGGCATGTGTGACTGAGCATTGGAAAAGGATAACAGTAAATGCCTGAAGGAAACTTTTAGGGTCATCTTGTCCAGCTTTGTCAGTAGACAAAGACAAATGCTATCTAGCTCCTTGAAAAAATGCTTTCTTCTCTATAAGGACTCATTTTCTAATGTACTATGGCTTAGCCCTTCTTGGTGTATCTCAGTGGTGTGTCTTTCACTGTTACCTGAGCTGTGACTGTAGCATCTGTGGAACAGCTTTATTGCTCCCCTAGACAGGAGGTGCTTGCTCATTAGTATCCCGAACTGTATGTCAGTTCTGCTGTCAGGATGGAAGCCTATACTTTAAGGATCTAACCTTCTGTGGGGAGTTATCAAAAAAGCACTCCCCATTCATTCATCTAGATGTTGTTTCACTAAGTAACATATGATGCAAGGTATTTGTTACTTATTATATTTGAAAATTCAGTATGGAGACATTGAAAAGTTGTGGAGCTCTACACAGGTTGTCAATGATATTGTGAGTTACGTGACCTTATTTTTAAGCAATGTCAATTTTCTTTCTTTAGAATTCAGGATGCTGCTGGGCCTGAGCTGATACTACCTGCAAGCATTGAATTCAGGGAAAGTTGTAAGTAATTCTAGAATCCGATACTGAATTCTTTCTTGTTCCATTTTTCTCCATATGACTTTTATGTGTTTATTTTTCTCTTCTAAAATCTTTTTACAGCTGAAGATTCATTTTTATCTGCTATTATCAATTATACAAATAGCTCTACAGTTCATTTTAAGTTGTCCCCTACATATGTGTTGTACATGGCATGTCGGTATGTATTATCCAGCCAGCACAGACCTGACCTCAGTCCTACAGAGCGCACACACAAGGTCATTGCTGTTGTCAACAAGATGGTGAGCATGATGGAAGGGGTCATTCAGGTAAGCTCTAGCCTAGGATCCCAACAGGCCTGTACTTGTGGTTAGTTTAGAGTGGTGAAGGAGATTCTGCAGCACACATCTGATCTGGTTACTTAATTGACTATTTGGAGACTTTTTTTTCCCTAAAGTAAAATTTATATATAAAGAATTTTCAAGAAATGTATAGCTGTGCAAAGTTGAAAATTAATTTTTTTATTTGTTATAAACTTAAAATAAGTGAAGGTAAACTGTATTTAATGGCATAATGAACATGGGACAATCTTTTAAAACTGTAGTAGTAGTTTTGAGAAAGTGTCAAGACTGTTGTGAATTTTTTTTGTAATTTACTTAATAATTTATTGAAATCAAATTCATGTGAAATTCACTAGATTTTTTATGTGAAGAGCATTTAATGCATTCACAATGTTGCACAACCACTACCTCCAAAACATTTTCATTGCTTGAAACAAAACCCATCTTTCCTTCCCTCAGTTTTTCTGATAACCACCTTCGTAGAATTTTTCATGGTTATAGAAATCTCTTGCTGTTTTCTATGATGTCTGTCTATGGGAATGATGGATATCATGGTGAATTTCTCACTTAGAAAAAAATTTTCTAAGTTTATTTTGAAAATTTCAGGAAATAAGAGTATTTTATTGGTAGAGTGATTTCATTCCTTCAAGTATTCTGTTGATCTACAGTTGATAAAATTGGAATGGCCATTTTTTATATATAAAGATTAGTTTTAAAGTCATCAAAACCAAATTTACAAGTGTTTTAAAGTTTTCCTAATATTTTTGCCCTTATTCATCTGTAAAACTCTAGTAATGTTGTAATATTGAATGGCTTGGTTGTGTTTCACCTCTCAGAATCAGAATTGTCTAAAAAGCCAAAATTTTCAAACCATGCTTTTTCACATCTGAATGACTCACATTATTATAAAAGTTTGGTGGGGTTGTATTTACTTTACTCAAACTAGAAAAAGGAGAGTCATTTTATTTGAATACTTTTTTGTTGTTCTAGTATCATTGTTTTATGAGCAAGCATGAATTTCCTTTCAGTTGTCACTCCAGAGCCATTGTCTGTCTCCCATCACATTTGCACTTGTAAATCCATCTTTATAGACTGGAAGATTTTCACTACCACACTGCCTTGTGACTTTCCTTGCTGGTGTCTATTGGACAGGGCAGTAACCACTAGGACAAGTCTTTTAAACTGGAAATTTGGGGCATATGTAACTAGGGAAGTCTCAAAAAAAGAACTGGCAGTAAATAATTTAAATTTTAATTGAAAAAAACAATTTATTCTCTTTAATCGAGGTATGAGTTCCTTATATATTTATAAATTCTTAGCTTTTATTTTGAGCTTTTTACTGGTCTTTCCTGTCTCATTCAAATTAATTCAGGGGACTGGACTTAAATGCCTTTAAGTTATAAGCACTCAGTACCATTAAAAAAGACATTTAGAAGTCCTTCCTTTGCATATATTTTAATGAGATCAGTATGTTCACATGTGTTTTATTATAACATTTTTATGAATTCTATAAAGTTCACTTGTATCAATGTTGAGAGTGTAAACTAAACCTTTATGTCATATACTTCCAAAGCTGCTTCATGACCAGTAAATGAAAATATAATTGGTGAATAACATAACTAAATGTTGTACCGTCATGTCGTACCTTCATGTTATTGTTTTGATTTTTTTTTTTTAAACTGTCATGATTGTTTACAAGTTTCTTTCTCTCGTTCTGCTTGATTTCCCCTCGTCTGTTTTTCTCCAGGAAGTAGACCAGGTTGATCAGGTAGGACATATTGCTGGGAGCTGATCCTAGCTGTGTTGGCTTAGCTGAGTTTCTCATGCTGCTTTCATGTCAAATACAGTACTACAACAACTGGACTGAACAGCTCATAACACTCATTCAGCAACTGAAACATGCAGTACTAAAACCTTTTTGACTATGCAACTTTTATCAGCATTTCATAATTTCTGCTTAATGCACTTCAGTGTGGATATGAAATGACAAAAATTCTGTTTCTTCTCTTTATTATTTATCCTTGGTTCCTATTCTTTGGATCTCATCTGAGGTTGCCTGGCCTGCATATGTGGTCGGAAGAGGACATGATAGATCAGTATTTGATACTGAGTTGCATGGTGTCCTAGCCGATGACTACAAGTATCAGGGTGGCTGTGGGTAACCATGAATACATGTGTGTATACTGCACAGATTACCAGATAATGCACAGTCTATAATTTGCTATTATATTATTTGAAATCTCCATTTTCCCACTCATTCCATTAATTGGACCTAATTAGACCCACCTCTCCATAAAACCTACAAAGCAGCTGCAGTGATTGTTGCTTTCCACTGCACTGTGCCTACCCAAATTCCTTTGCAAGTATCTGGTATCTGTGGTAAATACCTGGGTGAAGATGGGAATGTACTGGTTTATCTTTGGCAGCTTTTCAGGAGCATTCCTGTTTTTATTGTTTTTAGTTTGTCTTATATTACTTATAGAAATATGTTCTGTCCACAGAAACAAAAGAATATTGCAGGGGCACTGGCTTTCTGGATGGCAAATGCATCTGAACTTCTCAACTTCATCAAGCAGGACCGAGACCTGAGTCGGATCACATTAGATGCCCAAGATGTCTTAGCTCATTTAGTTCAGATGGCATTTAAGTAAGGAACACATGTTTAAAGATGACTCTTCTGTAGAGTTAACTCAAATATCTTTTTGTATCCTTTTCAAAACTAATAGGAGTTTATGCTTCATTATTATTATTATTGTTATTGTTATTATCGTTTTGGATACCAGGAATTGAACTCAGGACCTTGTATTTATCAGGCAGGCACTGGCTTGTGCTGCTGAGCTATATCTCCAGTCTTAAAAGTTTTTACTTTCATTAACTGAAGTTATATCAAGAAACATAAGTAAAATGTTTTTAAGAATATTTAATTTAATGAGGTATGTTCTAAGGATCTTGAAATTATAACTTTTCTTAAAAATAGAAAATATTTCTAAAAAATACAGATTGTTTGGCAGGTATTAACATGTCTATAGTAACAATATGTTGTGCCAAGAACAGTTGTGTGTGTGTGTGTATATATATATATATATATACACCATATATATATATATATATGGTGTTTTTTTGTTTTTGTTTTCAGGTACTTGGTTCATTGTCTTCAATCAGAACTTAATAATTACATGCCAGCCTTTCTGGATGACCCTGAAGAGAACAGTCTGCAGAGACCAAAAATAGGTTAGGATATTCTTTGTTCCCTCCCTCTTTTTCCTTAATATTTAGCTTTATCTTAATGTTTATTATATGTAAGGTATTTTTTTTTTCTTAAAAAAGTATGCGATCTTATTGAATTGACAGTATAAAGTATAGTAACTTCAAACTGCCATCTGTTTTATTTTGGAATGTTCTCATTTTGGAATGTCACATATTTTTTTAAAAGTCTTTTGGGTAAACTCACGAAAGAATGGTTAATTAATGACGATAGTTTAAGGCCATGTCACTGATTCCTATCCAGAAGACACCAATATTGTGAAGTGATTGCATAGCAGTTATTACCATGATTTTCATTATTTAAGTTTGATAGAACACAGAAGTTTCTTGGATGATATGTGGCCCCTGTCTTTTCACCTGTGTCCTGACAGATGATGTGCTGCACACACTCACGGGAGCCATGTCTTTGCTTCGGCGCTGCAGAGTCAATGCTGCTTTGACCATCCAGCTTTTCTCACAGCTGTTCCACTTTATCAATATGTGGCTGTTCAACAGATTGGTGACTGACCCCGATTCAGGGCTGTGTTCCCACTACTGGGGAGCAATTATCCGCCAGCAATTGGGACATATTGAAGCTTGGGCAGAGAAGCAGGGACTAGAGCTGGCAGCTGATTGTCACCTGAGCAGGATTGTACAGGTTTGTGTGCATAATTCCTAATCCACCAGTAATGTACTTTATGGTGAATGTGTTAGATTTTAATGACAGATAAGGGTTTTGATGAAACAAAGCCTCAAGACCCTCTGTTCAGGTTTTCCCATGTACAGATAGTGAAATCATTGTATATTACTACCTGGGCCATCATATTAGCACTACAAACTCAGTGGCTTAGTAGGGATTTACCTCCCCCAGTTCTTGCCGCCAAAAGGTGAAATCAAGATGTTGCAAAGGCTGGTTCTTTCTTTGGTTCATGAGGGAAAAATCTGTTCTAAGTCTCTAATGCCAGCTTTTAGGAGCTTAAAGACACATTTTGGCCTTTCTTAGGACTGTGTTTCTGTAGATACATCATCCTGATCTCTGCCTCCATCTTTCCATGTGTGTACATCTGTGCCAGGGTCTGCTTTGTATAAGCGCACTTGCAATACTTGTCTAAGCTCATCTCAACTTGACCACTGCAAGACCCCCTCGCAGTGGGGTTGTTTTTGAGGTCTTGGCAGTTAATCTTCCAATATATGAATTTTGAAGGGCACAGCTCACCCTTAATAGATAGATAAAACAAGTAGCATATAAATATCTTTAATGGCCCTTTTTTTATTCAGATCAATAAGGCCTATTTCAGAAAGCTCCATACTATAGGACAAATGCGAGTTTAAAAATGAACAATTAACTGTTAAGATTATAAGCCAAATCATATTCTACTGTCTTAGCCAGTTCTGAGAGAATTTTTCAGATACCCAAGTGAGTTATCTATAACATAAACTCTAGGACAATTTTTTTGTGTTATTTTAATTTATTATCTAATGTCGTTCTTGATTTATTTCTTTTTAATCAATTTGGTATGCAGAAAGGCTGGATTGCTAGTTATAAGAAGCCACTATAAAAAAGTTACTATATCCCTATAATCAGTTATCTTACTATATAAATATGTAAACTTTCAAAGGAAATTTTTTAAATGCATTACAAACTTTTACTAGTTGAATCTAATAACAGTGAAATTTAAAGGGCATCTAAAAACTTTTAAAAATCACTACTTTAATGTTAGTAAATATAAATAGAAGTACGTCTCTTTAAAGGATATTTGTGTAGCACTATACTTTTAAATATTTTATATCATTTGTTCTTTTAAAAGGCAACCACTTTGCTTACAATGGATAAGTATGCACCTGAAGACATTCCAAATATAAATAGTACCTGCTTTAAGTTAAATTCATTGCAACTCCAAGCTTTATTGCAGAATTATCACTGTGCACCCGATGAGCCTTTTATTCCAACAGTAAGTTGATGTTACTGTATTACTGTAGAATGTAGCCATATTTGGATAGGAACATTCTGTATTTATTAAAAATGAAAGCTTCTTTAACTACTTATTTTAATGTGTTAACTTACTTAAAATCATGCCACCATTTTGCTATTGATATCTGAGGTGGGGTTCATTGGAAGGGGCAGAAACTATGTAAGTGGTTTAATTAGAAAATGATTTAAACTAAGTAGTTGCTTTTTGAAAAATCATTGCAAGAACTAGAAGAAAGGAAGTTAGAAGGTTGTCCCTGAACTATTGAGTTCAGATGCCTGCCACTGTAAGTACCATAGGATCAAAGCTGTTGCCACAGCCACAAAGATTATCTTATAACACTATCATGTCTGTACTTTCCCATCAACAGCAAAAGCACATGAGCCTCCACTGTATGGCCACAAACCTTATACAGAAATGTCTAATAGTAAAATCCAGTCTTAACAGACTTTGGGCATGTGTCCTATATACTGAAAGGAATGGAAGATAAGAAACCCATTCCAAAATATCTACCACCATTAGCTGTTTATATTGAGAGGCGTGCTGCAGGTATCTACTATAGGTGCCAGGCATTTATCTTGGGATCTGTATAAGCTGACAGGCACAAGATTTCCCAAACTGGAAATTACCTTTTTGACAATAGAGTGGCTCCATAAGTCTTATCGGCCACATAAAGAAATACTAAACTGCAGTGAGAAAGAGCAAACTGTAGTTACATAGTTTGATGAGCATTATAACATAATTAGCATAAGAAACCATATTCAAAGTTTGTACCTCTCTGAATTTCAGAACAGATAGAAGCCTAGGTAGCTGCTCTCTTCACGGAAATTAGAGGTAGTAGTGAAAAATAGGAGATGTTTCCAGTGGCCAGTGTTCCATTCATGCACTGGAGATAGACATGTTAGTTGAGTTGTTGTTTTCATTTTAGTGGGCTATACAGTTAGGATTTGGAACTTTTTGTATAGGTAGCATATATCTGTAACATGTTTTCAAACAAAAATCACCCATAAGCCCATAATTAGATATATCTTCTATTGTTATGTTTCCAAAGTGGAAAAAACATTTTGCAGATATTTTGTCCTAATTTTTTGCATTTAACATCATGTAAGCTTTCCCTTTGTCAGTAAAACAAAAAAATCAATTATTAATAACTGAATCATAAAGATATTAAAGAATTAAAGAAATGGCTGTTTTGGAAAAGGGGGAAGTTTCCAAATTTTTCATGATCGAACAGTTTCTGTGTAATTGGAAGTTGATAATTATTACCAGTTCACCATAAAGTGTGTTCACCTTGCATGTGTGTTCTTAGCGTATTGGTTAGTTTGCCTCAACCAGACCCCTACACCTTTGTAAGTCTAAAGTGCAATGTGGTAATTTGTAACATTCTTGAATATTACTGAATGCATGCTCCAGTCAAGCATGTTTTCATGACTTAGTGTTTATATTTTAACAGGATCTTATAGAAAATGTAGTGGCTGTTGCTGAAAACACAGCCGATGAGCTAGCCCGCAGTGATGGGAGAGATGTGCAGCTGGAAGAAGATCCTGACTTGCAACTGCCTTTTCTTTTGCCTGAAGATGGCTATTCCTGTGATGTTGTCAGACACATTCCAAATGGTTTACAAGAGTTTTTAGACCCTCTGTGCCAGCGAGGTAAGTGCTTTTGACCACACCTGAATCTAACCTGTGTCCCAGGTTGAAGTCAACCTTTCATGCGCTGTCTCGAGCAGCCCACTCAGTGGGAGTGTCCCTGTGTCTTTTGAATAGTCTTCCCATGACTTGAAAAGCATTCCCTGTGACGTAGGTTCAGACAGGTTCAGACACAGCCTTTGGGTGTGTTGGGGCCCTGTGGTGAGTACCTGCTTTGCCTACTGGGTGCCCTGGTGGAATTTTCTGCCTGAATTTATAATTGTTCCTCTCTCCTGGCATTCCATGAGTCTAGAAAGTCTTTTGAGCTCCCTAAGACCAAGCTAGGACCTTTGCATATATGTGCTGGGCCAGAAGATCAATGGAAAATGGCATAGACTTGAGTTTCCAGCCACCCCTGCTAGATACACTGCATCAGCAGAATACTCCTTGCCTCAGTTTCTCATCTTTAAAGTGGGTCAAGAGATTGCTGAGGATTGGAAGGGCTGCCTGTGGAACAAGAATTCTGAGTGCCTAGTGTGCTGCTAGCAGCTGTGGGGGTGGTAGTGCTGGTGGTGCTGGTGCTGCTGCTGAGGCTGAGCCAGCCCACCTTCCTGGCATGCTCTCATGCACTGTACTTTTTTTTAATGGAAGGTCTACTCAACACAAATAAGGTAACATGCACCTCAGACATTTATATCACTATGACTTTTGCTACATAGTCTTTCTGGTGTGTATGGATTGAAAATGCCACTATCTAATGTATATGCTTTTGAATTAGATCACATTTTAATCTGCTCTGGTACTTTTTTATAAATGGGGAAACTGCGAATTAATAGAATAGATTGAAAATGTAGGTATCTGAGGCTGGCCAAAGCTCAGCGGATTAAAGTGCCTGCAAGCAGGTGCAGGAGCCAGGAGTTTGATCCCAGGGCCTACCATGCCAGCCCTGCCCCCTGGGGTGTGCTGAGATGGCAGTTGAGACTGGGCATGGTGGTGCATGCCTGTAATCCCAGCTGTTGGGAGGCTGTAAACTGGCGTATCACTACGAGTCCGATCTTATAGTGAGACCCTGAACACCCTGTAGACCCTTACCTAAAAATAATAATAAAAGAAAATATAGATATCTATTTAAACAGTTAGGAGTGAAGTTAAGGTGTTCTGTCCATGGGCAATTAAATTTATAATCACAGATTTTTACCTTCAGTTGTTTGCTTACCATAATTGGGCATTTCTGTATCTTCAAAAGTGTCTCGAAGGTTTTTTTTTTTTTTTAATTCATTTTAATGAGAAAAAAGATAAAATAGCAATGAAACAGTTTCAAAACAAGTTAGGATAGTTACAATAATTAATACCATTCATATTGTTGTCTTCATAGTAGTTAGTCAGAGGACAGGGTGCCGACCTGATATCTTGTCTAAACAATATTAGTGTAAACTTTTATTCTCAATGGACTAAGACAAAGTAACTGTATATCCTAACTCTTGTATGTATATATTTCTTTTTAAAAGTTTCTAATACTAGAAGAAAATATCATGCCATGTCTTATAAGTAGACTGTAAATCAGAGATACACAGTATGAATCATAAAATAAAAATAGTAAAACAGTATTCAGAAAATTAATTAAATATTAATTAAAGTTAAATTAAATATCTCAAAACAATAATCCAAAATTCAAATCAGATCATGATTCCAAGTTACAGGTCAGAATGTTATGCATCATATGTGTGAATCTATAATCAACTGAGAGTACTCGCACAGTATTTGAATAGGTGAATATATACAAAGATATCAACTAAGAAAAAGTTTCCATGGTAGTAAAGAATTACTAAGAATAAAACATAACATAAATACTGGAATGGCAGATATGTGACCGGAACTAATAACTGTTTCTGGATAAGATATCTCACAAAGTTCTGGTATGTTGTAGACATGGACAGTGTCCATGATGCTTACTGGTGGCGAAGTGTCATTTGTGGGACTGAGCTACTGCTATTTCCTTGATGTCCACCCAATAGACTCAGACAGAATTATGACCAATAGGGTGCAGGAGAAGTCCATTTGTAGAATATGCTGATGGACATATTCTGCTGCTGTATATAAAAGAAGAAAGGAAAGACTGCTTTTGTATACCTCTTTTTCTCCTGTGTTTGCCCTATTTTGTGGGTTCTTTCCATTCTCCTTCATGGAGTTGAGGTCATATTGATGCTTCTCTAGAATATTTTTTAGTAAACTATATAGGTTTGGCTTTGTCATCGTGAAGTTTTTTATTTGTCCTGGAAATATTTCACTTCTCCATTGAACTTGAAAGAGAGTTTTTTAGGGTATAGCAGTCTGGGCTGGAATTTGTTTTCTTGCGAGACTTGTAGTACTTTTGCTCCATATGCTTTTTAACTTGATGGTTTGTAAAGAGAAATCTGCCATTATTCTAATGGGTGTTCCTTTAAATGTGATCTGTTTCTTTTCTGTAGTGGCTTTTAGTATACTGTTCCTGGCTGAATTTCTGGGATCTTGATTATTATATGTCTGGGTAGGTTTTAACTGGGTTGGTGTTATTTGGAGTTCTACATGCTTAAGTTACTGAATGTCAAATTATTTCCCCATATTTGGGAAGTTTTCTGCTATTACTTCTTCCCATATTCTTTTTATATCATTTTCTTGACTCCTTCATTCTCATTGATGCCTGTTAGTCTTACCTTGTTCATCTTTGCATCATCTTGCAGATTTATTTTTTCTTGCATCCTAGTTCTTATTAAGAGCTCTTTTCTTACCTCTTCACTAGCTGCAATAGTGTCTTTAAGCCTGGAAGTCTATTTTCACTTTGGTTGAAATGGCTTTGCCAGCTTGTGATTGAAGTTTTAAGTTCCTCTATAGCACTTTGAATCTGTTTCATACATTGTGTTACTTTCCTATATTGCTCATTCAAGGATTCCATCATTTTTCTGTTCTTCTCTATTTTTTTATCATTGTCTTTAGAAGCACTTAGTACTTCTTTTATTATAGGTATTATTTCTTTTTTTACTTCAGAAATTATTTCTAATCTGATTTCCTCTATGCCTTTCTGCAGTTGTTTCTTTACTTCAGATGCTATTATTTCAGAGATTTCAGGTGTGTAATTTCTAACTTCTTCTATTCTATTTTCTTCTATATTTGTTCTGGGTGGCCTTGGGATCTTAAAGTGCATTTTGCTCCTTCTCTTTGTCACTTTGTATAGCCCTGCCTTCTGACTTTTTTGTTTAGAGCTTTGGTAGAGTTCTTACCTTAACACGAGGTCCGGATCTACCAAGTTCAAAGTTGTCCAGATGGATGTGGCTTTGGTCTGACTTCTGAGCTCTGCTTTTTCCTGTTGCAGCCCTTGGAGGCAATCCTGCTGTGCCACTCTGGCAAGATGTTCTGCTCCTGCGTCAGCTGGGTGGGTCTTGTCTCTAGTCTCTCTGCAGGGAGTTCTGTGGCAGTTTTCCACACTAGGCATGCTGGGCCTGGTTGCTGGGTCAAATGAGTTTCCAGCAGCCCCAGGGAAGTCTCACTCATGGGCTGGGCCTGGTTGCTGGGTCAAATCTCAAAGTTTTTTGTAGTGTTTTAGAAGTTCATCTTGGAGAGGTGACTTCTGTTGAAACATGTTGCTCACCTCTCTGGGCCATACTCATAGAAAAAAGAGTGGACACAGCACAGGTAAAGCTCTTTAGGATATTAAGGGTGAAGAAGGGGAAATGGATACAAGAATGAAAGCTCATGGGCACCCAGGTGGAAAGGAAGATGGGGTGAGCAGCAGTGTGGTCATGCTGGGGTGCCCTGACAGCAACCTGTGAGCATTGTTTCTATAGTGGCAGTACCTAACTGCCCCAGGCTGTTTAGAGGTGCCTTTCTCTGTGCCCCACATACTAGCACTGCATATACCACATCCAGATCTTACACTTCCCAGATGTACCCCACTCATGCATCAGTCATGTCACAGTTTCTGACAGTCCTCTCACCCAACTCTTCTAGGAGATCTTCTGCTTTGTGCTTTACTGTCAGCAGCTCATTTAAAATTATAATTATTTATGGTTCTGTACCCTGCTAGAAACTCTTCACTGTGACTTTTAGGATGGAAGTAACTACGGAGCATGTTGTCACCCCTTTCCAACCTGGGATGAAAGTGCTGCTGTTTGTCAGTGAGAGTGCTATTCTGTGTCTGCGTTGCATGCTTGTCAGCTCTTTGCTGCTGTTGAGCCTCCCTACTCCCCATTAGGGATCTCTTAAATTCTAACCAGACCTCTACTCATCTAGAAAACCTTAGTTCCCACCATGGTGCTTGACATGCTTTCTTTCCCTGAGAGTGGCTCTTGGTGTTCGTACCTCTTCCACTGTACTGCCCTGTACTTGAAAAGGCCAAGCTTCAGAGCTTTGCCCTTATGACTGAGTGTGGAGGTGGCCCTCTGAACACTCATGCATAGGCAGGCTGAGCTCTCCATCCTTGAAGTTGAGGGCGTGCTACCAGAATATGCTTTGTCGGCCTGCCTCTCTCCACATCAATCTGGGACTGTTGCATGGTAAATTTTCATAATTTTAAGGCCTTGTCAGTAAGCAAGTAAGGAGACTTCATTTACTAGCATTTTGCAAATGTGCACCAAGTGCCAGTTTTGTCATATGTACTATGGAGCAAATACTTGGAAATAATATAATAATGTCACAATAATGAGGTCTTGGTTAAGTTTTTTGTTTTTTTTTTTTTGTAACTTCCAACTCAGGTTGTCTTTGAGTGAATAATTTTAGGACATAGGTGATGTTTCATCATGATGTTGGCATCACTATGTGGCTTCACATGTGTTAGATGATTATAATATGTGCAGCCTATGCACAGATGCCTTTAAAAGACTTACAAAGAGTTGGGTGCTTTATGACATCAGTGTTTATTGATTCTTCATGCTCTGTTCTTTGTAAGCTGATTAAAGAACTATTATGTACTCTTCAGTTCCTTTTGTTTTTTCATGTAATGAACTGTCATCAGAGAAGACTATATAACCAGCTTGGACTTGTATCTGGGCTGAGATGAATTCCTTAAGCTCTCATAGAGTCAAGTCTCTATTGGCACCATGGTCCACAACTTCTTTGTTAGGACCCTGACATTTAAAAATTAACTTAAGTTTTGATTGTTGATATTTCAAAATCTTGTTAGTTTCATTGTACTATAAAACAGGGAAAAAAGTTATTGTATAATGAAATTGGATTAAGACAGTTATTTTTTCATCCAAAAAAATGTGACATTGCTTCATAATCTTATTTTAACTAAGTGTATTTTTTATATCTCCTTTTTCCTGTACCACAGATAAGCTTGCCATAAGTAACCAAAAGTAGCAGTCCATATTACCGGCAGGATGAAATACTAGGGTTAACAAGACCTCTCTATTGTAGGTGAGGCAGAGCCAGTGTCACAAAGTGTGAACATTTCCCCACCAGTGCAGGCTGTCCTCTAGGATGACAGCAGCTTTTGAGGAAGCTTTAGGTTCACTTGGGGCCTGTGTATTGTAACTTTGTAGAGAATTACTGAGACATAGAAAATAAGATTTGATTAAGTAAAAGGTGATGTGTTGTAAATTAAAATGTCATTCGTCCCTAATTAAAATAATAAAATATATCCTGTAAAACATAAAATTATTCTAAACTTTATTTATAAAGAGCTTAAATTATTTGAGTATAAACTCATAAGAAGTCTAGACAAAGCAGTGAGAAGAGACATACCTGGCCACATAATTGTGCAATTTAAATAATGTCTTCAAAGTAAGTCATTTAGGGGCTGGGGAGATAGGTCAGTAGAATAAGTGCTTGCTTGGCAAGTGCAAGGTCCTGAGTTCAATCCCCTGTACCACCAAAAAAAAAAAAAAAAGAGAGAGCGAGAAAGAAAGTCATTTAACACAGTGTCAGATGAGGTGGGCAGATACTCCTGTCTGTCATTCTCTGACTTTCTTCAGTGTGCTTTCTCTTGGCTAAATAGAGTGTCACCAGGGCCTTCAGGGTCCAGTGGAGCCAACAGTTCTGCAAAGAAGCAATTACAAGACAGTTGAATATTTTCTTCAAGAAGAAAAAAGTGCTTTTGGAACACAGGAACAAAAGACTTGATTTTACTTTTCATTTGGGTGCTGAAATTCTATGGATCATAACAAATGTGTGACCTCTAGGTGGTAATCCAATTTTTAGAGTGAGGTATAAAAAAAAAAAGATATATGTGTGTGTGTATATATATATATATATATATATATATATATATATATATATATATTATCATTAGATAGTATGTAATAGTTTTTCTCGCTTCCCTGGTGAAGATCATGTGTCTTGAGTGGTATGCTTTTTCCATGTTATAATTTGCTTGTTTCCCCCTCAGGATTTTGCAGATTAATTCCTCATACACGTTCACCAGGTACTTGGACGATATATTTTGAAGGTGCAGATTATGAAAGTCACCTTATGCGTGAGAACACAGAGCTGGCAAGTATTCACAGAATGTTAGATGAGCTGTAACATAA
Organism: Myocastor coypus; assembly: GCA_004027025.1. Taxonomy (NCBI): domain Eukaryota; kingdom Metazoa; phylum Chordata; class Mammalia; order Rodentia; family Myocastoridae; genus Myocastor; species Myocastor coypus. Next base: position 18,871 of record PVJA010002754.1, on the reverse strand, counting down.
AATATATTCCTGATGACATGAGGATTGCATGCAAACTTGTTCTTTGCTTGCAGTGAACATTTTCATGATAAAAAAAATTTTAAGATCATTTTTTAGTACCAATTTGATTCAAACATCTTAAACTGGTTTACATAGATACATATTTACTTCCCTTCTGGGCAGTATCTATACTTTTGTCTATAAACAAATGGTATTTTTTAAAAGACAGAATACTTATGCTCATAATCATACTGATGCTAATGTTAACACAAAATTTAAAAACATGGTCATATGGTAATAGCTTTAATAGATGTTACTAAAAATATTTTTCTTTGGCAAAAATATTTTATTCTTGTGTAATCCTGTTTTGACTTAAATATACATCAGCTTATTACTACTTTGTATTCTTCAAAATAGTAATACAGTGCTTCATACATTTTCAGGAAAATTCTACTTCATACCAGGTTTTAAATGGTAACAAAAAGATATGTCTCTGTAAAGTAATTCAAAGTAACTCAAATTGGCTTCCTAACATATTTTAGGTGTAAGTATATGTAAGAGCCATCTCCAAAAGCGAAATTCATGGTTTCTGTGTTGCACCAAAAATCTACTTTTTACTGACCTTAAACTGTCAAATCTAAAATAACAGCAGTAACTTGTAATAACTAGATTTTTAAGGAAATTACTTTTTTAGAAGAATCACTAGTTGTTTCTTTTTCTAATTCTGATTTTTTAAAAATTCTAATATCTGATTTTATTTTTTCCCAAAATATTCTCTCACAGGCTTTCTTAATTAAAAGTCCATGTATGTAATTTCCACTTTTTATGCCTTCATGTTCATGAATTTTGTTAAGTGCCCTTCAGTGCATATGCACTATTGGTTTTGTTTTGTAATTTTCATTATCTGTTGGAGTAAGATATGACTTAACATGTAACTTCTATGTATTATTTCTTTCTTTAAATCTGACCTGCCTCAGGGGACTATAACTTAGTTCTCAGATTGATTGCCCAGCCACTGAGGTTTTCCTTGGCAGAATACTTTGAGCACTGATGCATGAATCCTATAGCTGTTGTTTTCATCATTTAAAATGAAATGCCTCGCATTTTTCCAAGAGACAGATGTCAGGTCATCTATGTTATAGTTTGCTTTGCTTCTTCTTTCTCTTTTTTTGCTAGCTTCCCCAGAGACAGTGTGAAATCAGTTTAACATGTTCCTAGTAGCTTGACCTACCAATGGTGCGTTTGTGACTGTACAGTTGGGAAGCTTGTACCACTGGTGCTACACATGGACCTAACCACTGTTTCAGGTCTTTTTGATAATACAGTTAATCTTTGAAATCTTGCAGTGGGACAGACATGCATGTACCACTGGGTGGTTTCAAGCTACCCACAGAGAGACATATAGGTTAAGGCCCTGTCATGAATGTTTAAATTTCTTCTTGGGGAACAAACAAACAAAAACAAGCCCGGCAGTTTATTTTTAAAAATAATAAGGTAAAAATAGGATATTTTGTGTTAATGACACAACTTGTAGCTTGTTAAAAGTTGAATTTTTTTTTTTTAATTCAAGTTCTTAATGTTTAAAAAAGTAAGCCTTTATGGCGAGAGCTATGTGCCAGACCCTAAACAAGAGCATGTGTGTTGAGCTTTCCAGCCATGTGAAGAGCGCCTGTGTCAGTGGGTCTTTTTTACTCTTCACCATTGCTTCCTATAGTGCACTCAAGTGCCTACTTCCTAATCACGTGGAAGCACTTTGATTTCAGCTACAAAGTAAGCCATTTTTCTCATTCTTTAGGCCCATCCTCTGAGGAAAGAACCTGAAATCATCACTGTGACCCTGAAAAAGCAGAATGGAATGGGCCTTAGCATCGTTGCAGCAAAGGTAGGGGAGTTGTGCCATGTGGCCACTGGGCCTTCTGTTTCCTGGGCAATGAGTAGGTTACCATCAGGGCTGCTGCAATGAGGAAATAGGTTGCACTACTTCTGGGGGAAGGAGGGTGCCATATGGTGAAGCTGCTATGTTTTGGGGTAATAGAAAGGTAAACTCTAAGAAGGTGGCAGGGTATCAGAAGACCAAGCAGTTTAAAGGCACTGGCATCACTTACAGCTCTACAGATTAACTCTACAGAGGGAAGAAGTTTTACTACAGGAGAATGGACACAGGTCTATTACCTCCTCATCACAGATCTCTGGTTTCCTCAGCTTTTAGTGATATGAGAGTCCAGGACATCTTACAATATAGTAAGGATTCTGGTTAAGTTTCACTTGGAGCTTAGGAGGTGAGCATGGATTATTTCTAGGAGTAGTCACTATTTAGTCACGCTCCCAGAACTTTGGGACTTGTCTGTGGCAGGATATTCAAAGCCATACAGATACCCCCCGCCCCCTTCCTCCCTGTCTTCCACCCTTTCTCCCTCCTTCCTTCCCTCCCTCCCTTTAAGAAGTTAACATTGGAACTCTAGGATTAACAGTACCTCATGAAGTTCTTACTTGCTTATCCTGAACTTTATTTTATAGTTACAACCAGGTATCTTTCAGTGGAACAAACAAGATTCTTTAGCTTATAATTTATTAAATAATACTAGAATCATCTATGCTAATGTTTTGGTTAAAATACGTTAACAACTAAAATTGTTGCCCCCATTCCTATCTCTAGGGAATGTAGGAAGCTTTCAAATACTGTGTAGCAGTATTTGACAGTATTTGAAAGGCACAGTGGTCTTTGCTTTTAGTATATTCTAAAAAATGTTTTAAAGTTCATGGTAATAGTGAAAGTTTTTAGGTTAATGTTTATTTTCTCTGTACCAGAATTTTAACATCTGAGTATTAATTTGAAATAAAGAACTTTGCTAGTGGTACAGGCCTGTAATCTTAGCTCTTTGAGAAGCTGGGGCAGGAGGGTTGCTGAGTGTTAAAGGCCGGCCTGGGCTACAAAGTAAGTTCAAGGCCAGTGTGGACTGCATAATGAAATGATGTTTCAAAAACAGAGAGAGAGAGAGAGAGAGAGACAGAGACAGAGACAGAGACAGACAGAGACAGCGCACAAAAACCAGACAGACACTTAATATAGAACCTGCATTTCCTATTGCCTATGAACTAGAATTGTTTCAAAGGGTGTGCTGAAACCTTTCTGTGGACACGTTTCTACCCCATGTGTACAGGGTGTGGGGCAGACCATGAGATCAATACTGTGCAAGACACATGCAAAGGAATGAGGCTTATTTGGAGATCCTGGCTCCTAACTGGAAGCAGTAAGCTGATGAATATACTAACATGCCCTGCAGTGCTCCTTGTTCTAGGAATCTTTGCTCCTTGAACTGTTTTTTAAACCAAGACTCACATGTACTGCTTTCATAGGATTTTTCTGGCAACCTGCCTATTGTTGCTCTCTTTTCCATCAAGATATCTGTCTCTGTGCTCTTGTTTCAAGCACTTTGCACAGCTAAAATTAGATCCTTTAGGATCTTTCTCACCATTAGCTGATGCTAGAGCATTTTCTCTAGTGTACTTACTCCCTAACTTGGCATTTAATAGGCAAAAAATGTTTCCCTAAAAATGTGAAGTTCTTACTTGCTTATCCTGAACTTTATAGTTACAGCCAGGTATTTTTTCCCTAAAAATATAAATAAATGGGAACATTTCTTTTTCCTAAGGAATGTACTGTGCTATATCTCTAAGTTAATTTATTATCATAAACTACCAACTGTGCCAGAATACTAGTCTCTGAGTTAGATATGAGGAAAATATTTTTCATAACATAGTTATGGATGGTTATTAATCATACTAAAGTCCATGAGTACCCTGAATCTTCATCTGTGAGAACTTAGAGAAGTGGGATAGGTGGCTAGTGACTGCTAACACACCCTGGGGATCATAGAAGTGGGGTCTCATCCAGACTTTAGAATGTTGGTAACCGAAAGAATGTATCTTGTGGGTGTGAACAGTGAAACAAATAGCAAAGCTTGCTGGTGTGTTTGTGCGCATGTGTGCGCTTTTATAGCCTCAGGTTGGCAGGCCAGGGAGTAAGTGGAAGAGTGGAAGAGGCGTTGTTGAGACTTGGTGTGAATAGCTGAGGTGCCTGTACTCTGTTGTCAGCCTCACAGAGAAAGAAAGGTTTCGACAGAGGAGGAGTTGGTGCACTGACATCTTAGGACCTCTTCTAGGCTTGGTACACAGGGTGCTGTGAGGGCCAGGCTGTAGGCAATGTGCCTTCAGGGGCAGCTGAGTCACATAGGGTCACTTGTGACATGCAGAAAGTAGATCTGGAGCCTCTGAGCTTATCTCATTATCCCGAGTTCCCCTCATTCCAAATGCAGTTGTGCTTATGATCCACATTTCCTGACTTGGTTTACAACTGAGAACATATGGGGATGTGAAAGAGGAAGAATCAGCCATAGAATTACTTTTTGCCTTTTCTTACCTGCTAAGTCAGGGTCTGTTTTCAGAGAAATAAAAAATTAGAATCAAAAATTACTTTTCCACACTGAGATACTATACGGGATAGATTTCCATGCCAGTCTGACCTTTGTAAGGCGTGGGTTCTATTCCTGCTACAGTGCAAAGAAGAACACAATAAAGACTTAGTCTCTGAGCTATCTGTTGTGTACATATTCTTTTATTTGTTTCAGGTATTGCATCTTCCTGAATTATAAGATGAGTTACCTTTATCAGAGTCTCTGTCTCTTCCAGTTTAAAAAGTCTCTCAATCTGAAACCACTAGTTTTCTAATCTAAAACTACTCAAATTTGATTTTATGTGCCGTTCCATATTTCAGGGCTTCCGCTCTCTGGACTGGTGTCCCAGCACAAGGGAGCCAGCATTTCCTTAGTAGGGAGGGAGGCCTAGGGCTTGGGCTCCATCTGGCACTGCTGGTTTGTTTGTCTTAGAGTTTCTCCTCTGTCCTTGTTGGACTGCCAGGTATTAGGTTCAAATAATGAACGAAGCTGAAAGTCACAGTTGAGTCTTTGTTCAGTTGTACAGGCAAGAGGCCAAAGGAAAGGGCACCACCCCACGTTGTGTTCTCTCCAAGGTGGATCAGCTAGGAGTCAGGTGATGGGCAGACAGGAAGTCTGGTGCTGCAAGAAGCCCTGAGGAAGTCTGTTCCTGTTTGTGGACCAACACTGCACTAAGGGACAGACCTGTGGCTGAGAGGGCTGGTGGCACAAGATCTAGGGTGCTGTGCTCTATGCATTGTTGCACCCAGTTTCAGCCCTGCCATTCCTATGCTGTCAACACTGCTACACTGGCATCCTGTTCATCATTCTGTACCTGGTCCTCTATCCTGGTCTCTGCTGGCCACTCCTCTGCTGTGGCACCAAAGCCCCTGAACTGCTGTTTCCTTTGGCATTTGCCCATATGCAAAGAGGTCTCCAAGGAAAACCCAGCCTTCTACATCTGTGGCAGATCACTTTTATCCCAAAAATGAAATGAGTCCTCACCATTGCAGAGGCCTTTCTTTTGTGATAAGAAGAGGCAGTAGCTGTGCAGTCCAGTTACTAACTTTGAGAAGACTGACATGACTGAGTGATCTGCAAAGGTTAACTAGGAAACCAAGCAGGCAGTCATTTATTTATTTAGTTAGTAAGTTTTTTTGTTTGTTTATTGCGGGACCAGGGTTCGAACTCATAACCTTGCATTTGCCGGGCAGTGCAAGTCTCTGCCTGGAGCGATCTCCCCAGCCCTACTTTGCTAATTTTAGTAACAGTGGAATACGCTTAATAAGAAAACAGTGACTTGGGGCCGGCAAGATAACTCAGTGGTCTAAAGTACTGCTTAGGCAAGTTTAGACAAGTATGCGGGGACCATGGTTCGATTCCTGGAACCACATACTATGCCAGCCCTAACCCCAGGGTGGGCTGAGCCAGCCACCAAAAAAAAAGTGACTAGTTGTTCAGATAATACTTATTCCAGAATTTTGAATACCTACTTGTGAAAAGTAGAGTATAAGTCTTTACACTGCAACTTTTAAATTTCCACTTTTATCTTGTTTCCTATTCAAAGAAAGATGTTTTAAAAGATTTTGTTTAGAAGACTTGGGAATAACAAGGTTTTTACTTTTAATATAGGATTATAGAATTAGGGCTTTGTGAAGCTTAGTGAGAATGCAGACTAGAAGGATACACATCTGTGAGAAGTATTTCTGCCAACCAAATGTGGCACATCTTTTCTGGATGCATTGAGCCCTACCTGAGTTCACACTTACTTCCTGCTATCTAACCTTTTGAGGAGGCAAGGATAGCTGCCACTATGAATAGGGCACTCCATAAGCAGAGAGCCCTACTACTCAGCATTGCCTGTTTCTCGCTGTCTCCCACCATCTGTTCAGGGAATAGCTGATTGCTCCCCAAGATGGGAATGGTGTTTACTTTGGTCTCCTTTCTGCTCTTTGCAGATGCCTTCCACTGTGAATAATGTACATGAATTGTTTTTTTTTAACTTTATTCATTTGTGTTATGGCTGGCTCAGCCTGCCCTGAGGGTGGGGCTGGCGCTGCATATGGTGCCATGGATCAAACTGTGGTCCCTGTGGTTGCCTAAGCAGGTGCTCTAGACTGCTAAGCTATCTCACCAGCCTGGTGTACATGAATTTAAATGTGGAAGAAGAGTAATAAAAAAGAGTTCCAAAAAGGAGTCTAGAGTTGATTTACCTTGTAAAATAAACCTAATGAAAATACATACAGATTTTACTCTCATGAAAGTTATTATTTCACCTGGTACAAGTTTCTTCTCCTGCCACATCTATGTGAAATTGTAGGCAGTGACTTTTAGTTACCCTCTACCACTTCAGAGACGAGGAGAAGATGACAGCTGAGGGGACAGCATGACAGGTTGCTATCTACACAAGAATGCCTGTGAGGGGACATCTGGAGCATGATGCAGAGAGGCTTGGAAAGTGAGCTGAAGAGGCAGCTTTTATGCAGAAACTTGAAGGGTTAGTAAACATTGCTAGAGTGAAGGGAAGATAGAAAGTTTCAAAAGTAAGGCCATGTAACTCAGGTGGTAGGGGAGACTTAAGTCCACGCTGGGCAAGATGCTGCAGTTATGGGCCAGCCTTTCTCAGCAAAGGACCTCGTTGCAGGCCCCTTGGGGCTCTGCCACAACTAAGTGGTTATGCTGTTACATTGAGCAAGAAACCTGGGGCTGCTCCTGAAGATATGAGTACAGTTGTGTGCCAGGAAACCAGAGGAACAGGTATGAGTTGCTGACTGCCCCTTCAGGTACAGTCTTGTGTAGCAGTCTCAACACAGTTGTGAGTTTTATTACAGATGAGACAAGAATCTCTAGAAATGTTTAAATGAACACATAATATGCCCACAGTGAAGCTGATTCTTAACTACTTTGGACTATGAATTAGAGAGTTTTAACACTCTTTTCCCTCTTGAGAGGCCTAACAGACTGGGAAGCAGAAGGCAGTCCTGTGAAAGCAGGTATTTCCTCTTTCCCCCATTGAAGGATAAGTGGTTTCTGGATCTTCATGGGTGCTGATACATTATTGTTGAATGACAGTGTTCAGATAAAGTAATGAATGGGTGAAATAGGGAAATAGCGAGATGAATTCTGGTTCTGTTCTGAATGTCATTTGATGAAGCAGGAAACCTACAGAGGGCCAAGGACTGGGAGGTTGGCCGAGAGTGAAAGCTTGGTTTTGAACACTTGAGATTTGGGGAACCTGAGAAAATAACCTGCTGTCTAATGGAGAGAGAAGAAAAGTTTGGGAGTCTGCCTGTGGGATAACCTGAAGGAAAAAGCTTAAAAGAAAATCATCTGTTAACTGGTCAGTGTGCCATTTTCAGAAATGAAATGTCTTGAAGTGGGACATCAATAGTAGTTCACTGTGGACTCAATCACTTAATGCAACCCTGTTTTCTCCAGGTTAGTTAGGATGTCTGTGGCACTGGAAAAGAAGGCCCAGCAAGAGTTATCTTGGATGTATACATTGTTACAGCAATATGATATAGTTGGCAGGTATGTGGATCTGTATAGATTAGAGCTTTCTTTTGACTTTCCAGACTTCTGGGCGTATATTTTATGTTCAGGGCAAGGCAGTCTGCATGAGAGCTGGAGGCTCATTTCCTTGCTTTATGATGGTGGTCCTACTGGTAGTTAGCCTCCTGGCTAGAGTACAAACCCCTGCAAAGTACTCTTGCCTGCTCCTGGGTTGTGGTCAACAGTAGTATCTACCGTTCATTCTCATGTGAGTCTCTTCACTGTTCAGCCCTGTAACTTTAACTGTAGAGGAGCTTTTTGACCTTACATGCCTTCCTGTGTCAGTGCTACTGTTTGCTCTAACTGGGTTTGTGTTCAGCATAGACCTTTTTCCTATTTTAATCAGTGGGTATCTCAATTGCCATAACCCTGAACTATGTTTAATGTTATTTCCATCTTCCACATGGTGATTAGGTTTTATAAAATCCAAATGATTTGGAAACAGTTGAGAATATTTTATTGAGACACTGTTTTTGGCTAGATCAGCATGTTACTTCTTACTCATCTGTGGGACAGGCAACATGATGCTTCCTGTTAATTTGGATTAGTTTGTATTTAAAATACAAACAATTCCCTTTATATTTTTCTAGCTCCTTTTAAAGTTTAATAAAGTACAAAGCGAGTGGGAATCAGAACAGGCTGGTTGCGTAAGAGTCTGAGTATTGCATAGGTCCTAGCCCGTATTGGTAAATGCGGTACACTGTCACAGCATCCAGCTGTTGTGGTGATCCCAGTTTGAAAAGGCAGCAGTGTTGGTTGCTGTTGAAAACTCAGAAGTAGACGGTTATTTTTTTCAGCTCAAGACTCTGATGCTGTAATCCTAAAGATGAAAATGTGGTTCTCTGTTGTTGGAAGGACAGAATCAGTGGTGAGTTTCTTTAGGGTGATGTCAATGTTCTTGTGCAAACTGATCTTTACAGACTGCCTCTTCTTCCACCATAGCATGTTTAAACTTGTTAATCATTAACTTGTTCACATAGAATCATGTAAAGTAACTTGTAAGCGCATACCCAGATGGTTGTTGCTGTCGTTATGCTACAGATTCTTAAGGTTCATAAAAGCCTACCTCTTCTGTACTTTTTGGTAAAGAAAGAAAGCTATGTTACGGTAAGCTTCTGATTACAGAATGGTGAAACACGCTTTAAGTCACTTGCTGTCTAACTTGCCGAGAGTATGCATTTGATTGTCCATGTTGTAGCTTCTCTGGCTAGGTGGTTTACTGTAGCCTTTCTCAGCATTTTTAACTGAACATAAAATGATAATTTTAAAAGTACTTAGGATATTTTATTGTTTCATCTAAAAGTGAATAGGCAGTGAATTAAAGATCTTACAGTTGGTACTTTCATTGAAATACTGATTTAAAAGTTTTTAAATCTTAAAACACAAGGTTCCCATGTCTTAAAAATGAGAGACTAAAGACATTGTTTATTAATATGTATGCTTTCTTCTTGCTGAAGAACAAGCTCTGCACATAAACTATAATTTAGCCCTTTGAAGGATTTGTGACTTCTCTCTTGTGTTTTTTAATGGCATTACACTATGTGGGAAGGACCTTGTCAGGATATTTTGGAGTTCTTTTTAAATCAGTTGTGAAGCACTCAGTATGACTGCAAAGTATCTTCTATGAAAATACCAGACAGCTCTCTTTTAAGTCTTATGAAATGATACAGTGTCCCTTACAGATTTGCTTATGGATTTAGAAAGCATTTTAAAATATTTTTATGCCAAAAACAAAACTGTAAATTTTGTTAAAAAATGAATCTTCCGTTATTTTTATAATTATGACATGGATACCTTTTTTTGGACTAACTGAAATACACCAATATCTATTACAATATTTATTACCTATAGGGGGCTACTGGGAATTGAACTCAGGACTTCACCCTTACCAGGCAGGTACTTGTACCACTGAACTATACACCAGACCCCTATTACAATATTAAAACAGTATACTATGAACTTAAATTGTTAGTTTTCCTAAAAAAAGAAAAAAAGAAAAAAAAATCTTTCTCCATTAGCACCCTTATAAAATGAAGATCCTGGGTGAGGCGTCGACTAGCTGGCTTGTCTAGTCTCTTTTTAGACACATTCCTGGGGTAAGCGCAGCCTTGGTATCTTTCTTTTAAAAGTGAAATCCTGTGGGGTCCCTCACAACTTTGAGAGTCTAGGAAGAACAGTGTATGCTTCCTCCTGGTATAATCCACAACCTCCTCCCACATGTTGCTTGTGGTTTACTGGGGCTGTGGTTCTCCTCTGGCCCATCTGTGGAACCCAGTTTTAAAATCTTTGAGCTCATTTCTGTCCTTTTATGGTGAGTGAAGTAATGTGGATTTTTAATTTTGTTTTGTATATAATACAAAGTGTAAACAAAGAAACTGGGATAGAATTTACCTCCTGGAAATCAAGCTTGCTTTGTTTACAAGGCCATGTCTATTAGGACAACTTGTTTACTTTCAGAGTTATCGTGGTTAGAGCTTATGTAAAGAATGAATTGAAGAACTGATTATTTAAAAACAAAGATATAATTCCTACCATCTTTAGAATATTCTGAAAACCTACTTTTGATTTTGGTAGTTTGTCTGGAGATAAAGATGAGAAAAAGCCTTGGAAGCAGAGCAGGGCCTGCCTGGTGAGTTTCAGCTGTACCTAACACTTAGGGTCTTCAGCCCACCCACTGTTTCCAACTTCAGACCAGGCACTCTGTACCAGAACAATAGGACTGGGTTCCTGCTGCTTGGCAGGCTTCTTCCTCTTGCTGCCTTTTTTTTTTTTTTTTTTTTCCGTTTTGGATTATGTTGAATGTTTTTCTACTGTTACTCATGCATACTCCCACACACTCAGTTTGCCATGGGACTGTCAGGAGCATAGGCTCATTCTGCCTGTGCCTGCCTGTGCATGCAGGAGACACCTGTGCCTTTGCTGGCTTGTGAAGGAGTGTGTAGTGAGAGGTCGAGAGACACCAAGAGCAGGGAGCTGCCTTTCCCTTATCCAATACCTGGGCAGCTGAGAGGTGTGTATGTCTTGCAGGTATAAGGGATCATGAGGTATTTGCTCCTATTTTTGCCTTTTGTTGTTTTCTTATGCTCTTATATGATTTTCTATAGGTAAAGTTGAAGTGTAGTTCTGTTCTGCCTCGTCTCACCCTGCCCTGCCTTCCCTCATTCCTCATGGGTACCCCCCCCAGGCCTTTGTGTGTGCTAAGCAAGAGGTGTATTTTTGAGATTACCCATGTCTCCAGCCTTTTCTGAGCTCCACTTCCTTGTACATGGCCCAGGTCACACTGGTGCACAAGGCCACGCACAGTCATGGCTGCTCTCAGTGCTTTTGGGGAATGGGGGGATGTGCTTTAGGATATTGAACTTTTTATTTCTGATATTTAAGTTTTTTTCCGAAATGATACATATTGGCATGTGTTGCTGCTTTCCAAAAGAGCTCGTTGATTACATGAGGACTGGGTGATCCTGAATGATTATAATTATTCTTTTAATTTTTTGCAATTAATAAGTAGACCAAAATGCAACAGTATATTTTCCATTACTATGTTAGTCTCTTTTGCCAAGTAATTCTTAAAGTTATTTTGCCATAGTATTTTTCACTTAAGTGCTCTTCGTTTTAATAGCTATTGTTGCTTTTCCTATGATTAGAAATCAGGACATGTAGTATTAGCATATATTTGGTATTATGGTAAGATCTTATTTTGGCTCAGTTACCTGCATACATGTATTGTTAGTACTTATAGTTACTAATAAAGTGCATACTTGTGTTTAGAGCAGTGGTGTTCGGTAAAAATGCAAGTCAGATAGGTGACTTAAAACTTTCTATTATGGGGCCAGAAAGATAGCTCAGTAGAATAAGTGTTTGCCTGGCAAGCACAAAGTCCTGAATTCAATCCCCAGTACCGGGGTGTGTTTGTGTGTGTGTGTGTGTGTGTGTGTGTGTGTGTGTGTGTGTGTGAGAGAGAGAGAGAGAGAGAGAGAGAGACAGGGACAGACTTTCTATTAGCTATATTTTTAAAATGAGATTATTTCATATTTTACCCAAAATGCTACTATAACATGTAGAAGATATAAAAATTACTAGTAAGATGTTTTATATTGTCTTTCTCTAATCACTCTGAAATCTGAGTGATTTTTATTTTTTATTTTTGGCTAGCTCAGGCTGCTTTAAGGGTGGGTAGGGTGCAGATGTGGAGCTGGGGATCGAACTGTGGTCCCCTGCACCTGACTGAGTTTGCCCAAACAGGCACTTCAAACAGTTGACCCACAAGCCCCTGAAATCTGAGTGATTGACACTTAGATTTTTCATCTTGACTAGTCACACTTCAAGTGCTTTATACATGTGTGGCCTTGTGGCTGCTGTATGGGACTGCTTGGCTATACACCATCTCACACCCTGTCTCCCACAGCTTTGACCTGCTGCTCTGTTGCTGTGAGTGGGTTTGATCAGTTCTTGCTTAGTTTATATTTAGAACATTTAGTGATCTCTGTGTATATACAGCATATACCTTATGGGCCTTATTTTCCATTCTTAACTGGGAAAAGAATGGAATTTCCATGAGTTTTAGTTTTGTGTGTATCTGTGTAATCCAGTGGCTAACAGATGGTTAATAAATTTTAAATTTATTAAATTGTTAATTTATTAAATTGTTAAATTGTTTTGTCCATTATTATTTAGAAATGAGACATAAATTAAGTGATACACTGTTTCTAAAATTAATAAATTTTATATCCTAGGCTGATTGTATTTGTTTGTTTTCAGAGAAGTGAGCAGGTAGTAAAAGAGCTCTATAATGTTGACAATTTTAATAAGTCAGCAGGTAAATGTTTTCCTAGGCACCTGTCTGTACTGGCACCTACTTGCATGGTTGGCAGCTAGGGACGAGGCAGAGTACCTTTACTCTATTGTGTTCATGACTGCCATGGCTAGATTGTTAAAGTGGATACCTTTCAGTCAAGCAAAGCTTATGATGATTAGGCTTTAAAGAAACTACCTGTACATATTTGACATGTATGACTAGAAATTCTGTACCTGTTCTTTCATCTCTAGGTATTTACCTGTAATTTTTTTCTAAAATAGTTACAGTAGTAGAACTGTAATTTCTTATAGGAATTATATTTATAAGTTACAGTTTGCCATATAGTGGCCTAAGCTGCAGGTGAAGGGTGGGGGATTCACATCAGCAAAGGGGGAAAGCAGGAAGGGCCTGGGTAGAGCCTTCTACAGAGAAGGCTCTCGTGTACATGAAGTTGTGGTGCTGGTAGCTGGCAGTATGCTCACAGAAGTGAATGAATGACTTTATGCCTTACAGAAAATACTAATATTTCCTCAGCGAGTAAGGTGGCTTTGGGATACATTTTGAAAACCCCAAATCTAGCCAACATTTGAATACCTCTTAAAATACTGTAGATCCTTTCTTATATCTCACATTTGTCTTCTAGTCTCTTTCCTCAAGACTATTTCATTATGCACATATATTTCACTGACTTTTTGATATTTATAATCAACCTAGACACTAATTGATCTTTTGAATTCAGGTTTCTAGTAATTAGTCATAATACTTATTTATTCAAATTAATTTTTTTGTGACAAGATATTTTATAAGTTTAGTTTAGTTGGAGTTAAAAAGCAGTGATTATAACCTAGAAATAGGATAAATTCCTGAAATGAAAGAAAAAGATAACTGTCACTTCTTAGGTATTCTTTTTTATCATCCATCCCAGACAGTAGTGAATTGAGTGTTCCTTCCTATTATAGCCCCCATAGAAGGTACCAGAAGTGAATGTATGGGAGGGGCAGGACAGGTTTGCACTCCAAATCTTAGACCAACCCATTTTGTGATTTTGAGAAATCTTCTTGTTATGGGTGTGCAAATACATAATTGAAATTATTTTATTCTTCATTAATGGTAACCTTCTAAAACATACCACAAATGAGAGGTGATAGAGGTTTAATTTGTTTTAAAATATGCATTTGGTATTTTCTTCTTTATATCAATATTACTGAAAATTTTGTATTACTAGTATTACTGCTAAACATTTTACTTGTCAGATATGATAGTAATCGGTTATCTTAAGAGGATACTTTCTGTTTTTTAAATTAGAAGGTCAGCATTGCCTTAATTAAAAGACAAGGGCAAACGCCTATTGGCACCAGCAATGCCATTATGACCTTCACTCATTAAGTACTACTTTCCTGTCAGTGAAAAGCAGAACTCTTAGTTTTGGAACTTTAAAAAATATCAGGCTAAGGATACCAACTGAAAGGGAACTGATTTACAGGACTTCAGGAGGAGAAATGGAGGGATTTTTAGTGCTCCACTGGCTGCAAGCACAGCTCTGCTGTGAGGTACCCATTCCACAGGGCAAGGCCATGCCATGTCACCCACAGAACATGGCTTAGGACAGTGTAGGGGCTCTTGTATGGTATAGATTACAGGCTCATGGAGCAGCCGGTGTTATCATAGATTGTGGAAACTTGTGGAATGTGTGACAACTCTGATTTTGACACATGGGGTTAGAAGTAGTTTTCTGTTGTACATTTTAGATGTTCAAGAAAGTTAATATTGGCATGAGTGAATTCAGATCAAAGACATACTTAGTACTCTTTTAAACATTAAAATTTATTGAATGCCTAATAGGTGGTTTATTTATTTAGAAGTGCAAACTTTACCAGTTATCCAAGTGATGATTTTATGGCTGTCATGTAATGTTAGCAGTGCTGAGTGACCTGGGCTTGTGTACCTTGGTACTGCTGGTGGTGGTAGGCACAGAAGGGACTGTAGGAATAATGCACAGTGATCAGACTAGAAAACACTGGTTAGAGGATCAAGGCTGGAGAAAGAGAAAATACTTAACTTTACCTTGTGTAGATCTCTGTAAATTTATTTCCTACATAGTGTAGCCATATCAAGCATGAAACATACTACTTCCAAAATAGTTGTTTTGCTTGTTTGTTTATTTATTGCAGAACCAGGAATTGAACTCAGGCCCTTGTGCTTGCCAGGCAAGCACTTACTCTACTGAGCTGTCTTTGCCAACCCTTGAATTGTTTCGCTAAATTAAGAAATTTTATATTGTCTTAAAAATAAGGCATGAACAAGACAGTTTTATGTTCACAAAACTGGCATGCTACATGCCTGACATCCCCACCCCACCTCCACCGAGCAACAAAAATGGAATTAGACATTAGCCCTGAAATCTGTGAATTGAAATTGCTAGCTGCTAGGAGGAAAGGTGAATAATTTCCAAGTGAAAATTACATAATTCTAAGATAATATAAATATTTTAATTAAGTCAATTATTGAAATCATGTCTTTTTTTTCTACAATACTTAATTTTAATTTTTATTTTTTGTCTGACCCAGTACTTCATAATTATTAAAATGACTGGGCTTTGCTTTATTGTGACGTAAAGAAATATATATTCAATTGTGGACTATTGTCAGTAATGCCTAAGTAAGATTTCATGAGGATCACTGCTATTTGCTTTAACTTATAATAATAGAAGTTTTCTTTGCTTATACTTCTGGGAGCTGGGAAGTCCAGGATCAAAGGGTTGTATCTGTTGGGTGAGAAAAAGAGAGAGGAAGAAGGAAATGGAGAGGGAGAAGGACCTGTGACTGCTTTTTTTTTTTTTGACAGTTACAATAAATTATCCAATATTGGGATTTTTTGTTATAGTCATGATGGTTCTGCAATTATGTGGTACTTAAGTCTTGCATTATTCTTTGATGCTAGAACAATTCTGTGTAGATTGGTTCTGTTGCTTTAATATTTACTTAAGAGTTAAATATGTGAACTAAAATAGAGTATTTTCTGCTTAATTTTCACCTGCCACCTAAGTCCACCTTATTACTTACCACAAGAAGTTCTTTCCTTATTTTAAGCTATAATAAAAGAACAAGAGTATAAGGGTAAATGATAGAATACAAAAGCACTATTGTAAATTATAAATCTTACACATTTTTGTCTGTATCATCCAACTACTTTTTAATTCACTTCCAACTATTGTGAAAGTAACTACAGGATTCCAAATCTATTTTAGTCTTCTCGTCAGCTGAGTTACAAGTAAACAGCTGATTTTTCAGTATTCTAACAAAAAAAAAAGAAGCATTTCCTTTTTTTCATTTTACAAAATATCATGTTAATTTTATTAAATTTTAAAAATCATTTCGGTTTTCATATAAAACTAAGATCCAAGGCTTTGTCACAGTTATCTCTGCACATGTGAAGTGGTTTTGTTTTAGCTTTTTTTTTTTCCCCTACATGCTGTCTTTTTTCACTACCTGTGAAAAAAGTGTGATGTGCTACCTTGTTTTTGTGTAGGGTGCTGGTCAAGATAAACTAGGAATCTACGTCAAGTCCGTTGTGAAAGGAGGTGCTGCAGATGTGGTCAGTATCTCTTATCAGTGCATATTTTTAACAAGTACTCCACACTGTGCAGTACTGTGCAGTGCTAATTAGAAGAACAAGTCTGTCCTCACCACCTTTTCTTCTTACCCTGACACATGTGCATACCTCGTGCTGGGCTCAGGATGGACGACTAGCTGCTGGTGATCAGCTTCTCAGTGTGGATGGACGAAGTCTGGTTGGACTTTCTCAGGAAAGGTATGATTGGCGTCTTCAAAACTTAGTATTAAAATGTCTAAATGATGTTTTCCCTTGAGTTTTGAAATTGGGAGATGAAAAAGAACCCTGCAAGACTTCTGTGCTCTTATCGTTTTTTATCTTTTCAGGAGTAAAACTCACTGTACATGGTATTTCATTTGTTATAATATTATATTTTAGTATGGAATAGTTTCTTTTCCACACAAAGAATATATATGCTCTTAGCACTTCTTGCAGTTTTTTAATGTCATCTGTTAGTAAGGTAAGGGAGTATCTTGCATACTCTTGTGTTTAATTTTCAGAGGAAGAAAATGGACAGAATATAATTTGCCTGAATGTCATCCATTGCTCAGAGTGGCAGATGAGGCTGGGGACCATGATTCTCAGTTGTTCTGATCATAGACTACTGTAGGATAGTGAGCATTATTTTGTTTTTCTCATACTTGTGGCATTCTCTTCCTAGGGCAGCAGAGCTCATGACAAGAACAAGTTCTGTGGTTACCCTTGAAGTAGCAAAGCAAGGCGCTATCTATCACGGTTTGGCCACCCTCCTCAACCAGCCATCACCCATGATGCAGAGAGGTAAGGACCAGTGATATGCTCACTTTTGCCAGAGTGGCCAAGTTTTAACTAGTCCCTTAGAGAGTGCTCTTAAGTTCAACAGTCCTGACCCCCTTGTATAGTCACTAAAAATCCTATGGAGTAGATGCTGATGCTATTATTGTACTGGTTCTAAAAATAAATAAATTGGGATGAGAGCACCTAAAACAAGATGACTAGAGATACCAGGCATTGGAGCTGAGATGTGAGTGGCACCATCTGACCTTGGAGCTCACACTGTGATACAGCAGGTTTCCCCACATTGTGCTCAAGACTCCTGTGACACCCCACTGTGACCACAGTGTGGTTGATTAGCCGCTGGTGAGGTTCCATAGGTTAGTACAGAACAAGTGCTGAGGGTATAGACTCTTTCAGACACATCTTCTCTACTTCAAGAAAGTTTTTGCATTTGTATGTAAGTAGCTACAGTAAATGTGCTGAAATAAGGCAGGACTATTTGGGTATATTTAATTTACTTTAAATTAGGAACTCAGTTATTAAGTAATTTAACTCATTTAGCCTGGTTTTTTGTGGAAATTGTTTTTGGTACTGTATCAAAAAAATCAGAACAAAGTCAATATTAATTTAGGGCTCTTTAGAGATTTCAAAAATCATAGGAAAAAACTATTACAACTCATTCTTTTATGTTTATAATGCCTCAGATTGTTAAGTCATGTGCCTCCTTCATCAGTCTTAGTGATGCACTTCGTTTGTTGCATACATAGCCTGTGAAGTAGCTTGATAAATAGTCGATAGAGTCTCTTCTCCGTACAACAAAAGTATGAGGATTTCACAATTGAGAACTGAAAAGTCTATGACTGGATAATAAGCAGCAACAATATCGAAGACTTCTGTTAGCCTGGACCTTCTATTTTACTAATGAAAACAGAAAGGGAATCTCAGCACAACCATTGGTTTTATTAGAGACTTTAACTCTGCATTTTGTTTGTTTGTTTCTTTGTTTGCTTGTTTTGTTTGGGTTTTTTTTTTTTTTTTTTTTTTTTTACTCTTTAATAATAAAAGTTAACATAAGTAAATTAGATTATGAGTTAGAAACCAAAGAGGAAAGCTGTTACAAGAATATATTGAGTATTGAATATACTTGTGGCTGGTGATGTATGAAGCTTGTGATGGAGTATTCTGCTCAGATACATAAGCATCTAGGTTCCAGCTACACTACACTACACACACACACACACACACACACACTCACACCCAGAATGTATAAGAAATCAGAGTCAGCAAGAGGACTGAAAGTAGTCAGAAGCTGACAGTCCCATATAATAATGGCTTTGATAATGAAAATCCTAAATAATGAAAATGGTGATATATTTAAGAAATGAAAGTATATTTATCTTTCTAGATAGCATTTTTAGAAGTGACTTTAAACATCATTACTTTATTATTAAAATGGTTAAACTTTAGTTGATGGGAAAAACTAAGCTTTTTTTTCAGTGCCACAGAGAATTTTTTTCCCTTTTTTTTATTGTTTAAATTTAACACGAGTTATATTATATATTTTCATCATCAGATCAGTTTAGATTAATACATATAGGTATATAAGCTTGATCAGACAATTAAACATTAACCCTTCTAAATCAACATTATTTTTTTTTCTTTTTCCCTTTCTTTTCTTTGAAAGTTGACATATTGCATATTGTCCTCACAATCGTTCTACAGAGTACAGTGTGTGGGCATGACC
>PVJA010002753.1:0-102788 GCA_004027025.1 Myocastor coypus | reverse complement strand
TTCTTCTTCTTCTTCTTCTTCTTCTTCTTCTTCTTCTTCTTCTTCTTCTTCTTCTTCTTTTTAGAGTACGTTCTTATAGTAATTATACAAATCAACAATGAATCCAATAGGATCTATGCTTTTCTTAGTTGGTGTAGTTTTAATACTTTTTCAGTATCATTGCCTAATATTGGTTGTTAAGGATTTTTATACCTTCTTGGTTTGCACTTGTTAGTTTATATGTATCTAGAAATCTATCAATTTCTTCAGAATTTCCATTTTATCAGAGTATAAGCTGTTATTTATAATCTTCTGGATCTCAGCAGAATCCATTGTGAGTTCACCTTTTTATTTCTAATTGCATTTATAAAGACCATGTTGCTTTAGATAAGACTGGCCATGGGTTGCTCTATGTCTCAGTTACTTTTTACTCGTTGCTGGGGCAAATACCCAACATCCAAAATGAAGGAAGGAAAAGTTTATTTAGCTCACAGTTTGTGGAGGTTCATACTCTGATGACTCCAAGGCAGCAGAAAATAATGAAGAGCAGAGGAGGAACAACAGCTGTAGCATCCACCAAGCCTTTCTCTTCCAAATTCTGTGCTGGCGCAGAGCTCCCCCAAAGTGGAGTGACTGCAAAGATCAAGCTCCTCCAAAGACAAGCACTTCTCCAAGAAAGTGGGACAGGGCTGGGCCAGGCAGGAAGCAACCAGGGCAGGGCCTGGGTTGGGCTGCTCTGCTCGAAGTCTTCTCAACTTTTTTTGTATACTTTTTGTGCTGAGTCACTCTGGGGTGGTCCATCTGGCCCTAGGGTTGCAACCAATGACATCCAAGGGCAGGTGCTTCACATCCTGCAGGATGGGGCCCACAGTCTGGAACCAGCAGAGCCCATTCAGCCAAGCTCCCTCAAGTTGACACAATGTATCAACTACCATACTCTGCTTTTTCTTTCAAAGAGCCACCTTTCTGATTCTCTGATTCCTTCTCTCGTTTTTAAATCTCAGTTTCATCAATTTCTTTTCAGATCTCTATAATTTTCTTTGCTGTCCTACCTTTGGATTTCAGCTGATGTCATTTTACTAGGATCTTGTAGTACATCATTTTGTTAATATTGAACTCATTGGGCTGGTGAGGTAGCTCAATGGACTGAGTACGTGCTTTGGCAAACACAGGGACCAGGGTTCAATCCGTGGTCCTGCATGCCATGCCAGGCCTGCTCCTAGGGCATGCTGAGCCAGGGAACAAGTCTAAGCATAGAGGCACACAGCTATAATCCCAATTCTTGGGAGGCTAAACATAGGAGGATCCCTGCAAGTCTGAGCTGCATAGTGAGGCCTTGTTCCAAATACATAACTGAAAAAAAGAAAAACTAAATAAATTACAAAAAAAACTTTATTGTACTCATGTTTCTGATGTGAACACTCACACCTATGAGCCTCCCTCTTCGTACTGCTTCATTGTGTCTTGCAGGTTCTAGTATGTTGTACTGGCATTATCATTTGACTCTAGAAACTAATTTTTCGTTAATTTTTTTTCCTTCACTCATTTCTTAAGCAAGAAGGAAATTTTAAATCTCCACATTTTAGCATAAGTCTGTGTTTGGCTCAGCCTGCCCTGGGGGTGGGGCTGGTGCAGCATGTGGTGTTGGGGATTGAACAGCAGTTCCTACGGTTGCCAAACTTTCCTAAGCAGGCACTTTAGACTGCTGAACCATCTCGCCAGCCCAAGTCTGTGGTTCTTTTGCCATTAATTTCTATTTTCATTACATTATGAGCTGATGATATACATGGGAATTTTTCTTTTCTTTTGGACTTCACCATGTTTTATGTACTAGCATATGGTCTATTTGGGAGAAAGACCCATGTGCTGCTATAAGCATTTGTTGTTGGATAGAACATTCCGTAGGTACCTATTAAATCCATTTGTTCAAATTTTTTATTCAATTCAGATTTTTTAAATTTTATATTTAATTGGCTTGTCTATGAAAGTATAACATTGAGATTATCCATTATATTGAGGTTAATATTCATCTTAGTTCTTTTATGTTTTGAAGTGCTTATTTTGTGAAGTTGGGCACATCAGAGTTTGGTTCATCTATGCTCATAACTGTTATCTGTTCTCATTGAATTGCTCCTTTGACTAATATCTAGTGACATTCTTTGCCTGTTCTAATCAGTTTTGGCTTAAAATTTACTGTACTAAAATTAGGACAGCTACTTGTCTTTTTTTCCATGTTCCTGTTGCATGTAATCTTGTTTGTACCCTTTGGTTTTTAATCTACGAAGTTCTTTATCAATGAAATGTTCTTCTTGTGTATAGCCTAACAATGGGTTTTGTTTCTTATTCTATTCTGCCAATCTGAGATTCACACTGAGACTATACTGAGTATGACTAAAAAGGTATTGATTTCTCCCTTGGCAATACCTTTGTGTTATTTTCCTGTTGCTTATCCTCCCCTTCTCCTCCTCTACTGGATATCTCCTCATTCTTTCTGACAGATTTATTCAGATTCATTTTATTAGATTTTTTAATCTTTGGCTTCATTAATTCTTTCTATGATATCCTTGAGAATTTTTCATAGTACTGGTTTAGTAGTTGCAAATTTCTTTTTTACTGACTTCATTGAAAATCAATAATTATATAACATTAAAATTGAAGACAAATACTGAAGTGTGAAAGATATAAGATGAAGACAAAATGCATTTTAAAGAAATATTTCTGAAATGAATACATTGCATGACATTAATAATAGGTTGCTGATTATAAATAATTTAAAAGCAAATGAATATAACAAGAAAATTGTGTAAAATAAAAGTGAAGAAGAAAGATTTGCAGTTCAGTCATATAATAATTCACTCTGTCCTAAAGTCAAGAAACTTGTATTCATATGTTTAGAATTCTCCAAGCAGAAAGAGGTAGGCAATAAATATCTAAAGATTTAAAATTTTTAAATTTAGTTGAACTTATAGCACCACATTTCCAAGAAAAATAAAACTTTTTTACAAGAAATATAAATAAAATCATACCAAGATATACAAAACTGAAATTGTCCAAAACTAATTGCAAAGAAAAAAACCATTAAGATATGTACATAAAAATATTAGCTGTGGAGGGGCAAAATTAAATAGCATCTTATTCCACATTAGAAAAACAAAAGAGCAAATGTGTAAGAAACTAGACCAACTAATTCAAATGACTGAGTGAAAAGAAACCTCTCCCCATTGAATTTTATGCTTAGCAAACATATCTTTGAAAACTAAAAGTAAAATATTTTCAAGTTATACCAACTCGAAATTCTCTAATATTCTCTGGACATAGCATATAGAAAGTAAGACCATAATCCAGAAGGCAAGAGAAGTAGCTGTATGATACTGGATAAAGAATAAAGAGCTCTCAAAATGATAGTTATGCAGCACTATGTAAGATATAATTAGATTAGATGAGCCCATTTAAAAGGTCAAGATTTCTATAAAACAATATCAATCTTACATCAGGTTATATACATATTTTTCGTGTGTGTGTGTATGTGTGTGCGCATGCATGTGTGTGTGCATGTGTGTATATGTATGTGTAAAAGACAAGGAAGAAGTAATATAACGTTAATGGAAAATGGAAACATATGCTTTAAAGTTTCTAATACTAGGAGAAAAATAATAGCATGTCTTGTAAGTAGATTGTAAGTCAAAGATACAGTATAAATCATAAAATTAAATTTAAACAATGTTCCTTTTTGCCTGCCTACATCCACCAGATGCCTGCCTGCCTGGATCCCAGCGACCAGCGCACACATGTAGGTAGGGACCTTTTCCTGCCTGCACTGACCAGATATTTGCCTACATGGAGCCAGCTACCAGCGCACATGTGTAGGTAGGAACTTTTGCCTGCATGCCACAACCAGAATGTCCCCATCCAGACCCGAGACCCGACACCTCCTGTGGAACCCTGCAGCAAAACTCCCTGTACAGAGGCTGGGTTCAGACCCTCTCAGCTAATCCAGGAGCTGAATATCTTGCCAGAGGAGCACAGTGTATTCACATTCATGGGAAGCCACTGGAAGAAGCTGAGCACAGCAGCCAGACCCAGACAGGGACATTTGGACAAGTTCTAACTTGGTAGATTCAGACCTGACATTCAGTAGGTGCTAACAGCATAATTTGACCAAAGCTCAATACCAAAGATCAGAGTACTGTGCTATACAAAATGACAGAGTGAAGAAGCAAGATGTAATCTGAGACGTGAGCCCACCAAGAACAAAATCAGGAGGTGCTACCTAGAAGAAAATGGGAATCACAAAGCTGAAATCTCTGAATTAATAGTATCTCAAGTGAAGAAACAAATGCAGAAAGGTATAGAGGAAAACAGATCAGAAGTATCCTCTGAAATAAGAAAAGAAATCTATGAAGTAATCGTGTTGAAAGTTAAAAAAATAAAACTGCAGAAAAGTATAGAGGAAATCAGATCAGAAATAACCTTTGAAATAAAAAAAAGAAATCTCTGAATTAATAATGTCCAAAGTAAAGCCGGGCGTGGTGGCGCACACCTGTAATCCCAGCACTCGGGAGGCTGAGACAGGAGGATCAGTGCGAGTTCGAGACCAGCCTGGGCTAAAAAGTGAGCTCAAGGCCAGCCTGAACTGCATAGTGAGACCTTGTCTCAAAAAGACAAATAATAATAATAATAATAATAATAATAATAATAATAATAATAATAATGTCCAAAGTAAAGGAACAACTGCAGAAACAGAGAGAAGAAATCAGATTAGAAATAATCTCTGAAATAAAAAAGAAAGGATAACCATAATGAAAGACTTAATAAATGCTTCTAAAGAAGACACTGATAAAAATCTACAGAAAAAATAGAAAAATGATGGAATCCTTGAATGAACAATATAGGAAATAAATAGGTATGAAGCAGTTTCAAAGAGATATACAGAAAAACAAAATCTCAATCACAAGCTGGCAACACCATATGAAAAACAGTGAAGACAGAATTTCAGATATTGAAGACACAGTTGCAACAAGTGAAAAGGTAAGAAAGGATCTCTTAAAAACAACCAGAATGCATGAAAAAATAATTCAATATTGGCAAGATGGTGCAAAGATGAACAACATGAGATTAATAGGCATCAAAGAGAAAGAAGTAGTCAATACAAATCACGTAAAAAGAATATGGGCAGAGGTAATAGCAGAAACCTTCCCAAATATGAGAAAACAACTTGGCATTCAGATAACTGAGGCATACAGAACTCCAAATAACATCAACCCAACTAAAACATACCCAGACATATCATAGTCAATAATCCATAAATCTGGCAGAAGAATAATATACTAAAAGCCACTAGAGAAAAGAAACAGATTACATTTAAAGGAAAACTCATCAGAATAATGGCAGATTTCATTCACAAAATATGAAGTCAAGAAGAGCATGGAGCAGAGTGCTTCAAGTCCTCCATGAAAATAAATTTCATCCCAGGCTATTATACCCTGCAAAACTCTTTCGAGTTTGATGGAGTGAAAGGCTTCCATGAAAAAGAGCAACTAAAGATTCTACGTGGTGCACCTGAGTGACCCCCCCATCTTCAAGCTACACGGAGCCACTGGAGAATGACTTCCTGCTCCACATGGTATCCCCGCTGAGCCAAGCAGGAGCAACTTCCTGTGCCACGTGGCATGCCCGACCACCCTCCCCATCCTCCAGCTCTGCTGAGCCACGCAGGAGTGACTTCCTGTGCTATGTGGCCCACTAGACCAACCTTCACCGTCTCTGGACCCATCTCCCTCAGGTACATCAAAGGAATGTAATCATTCAGAACTGAAGTGAGCTAAATTAAATACAAAGTTCCAATTTAATATCAGCTGAGCCACACAGACCTAAAGTTTGCTCTTACTGTGTAAAATACAAACTCATTAGCTAAAACGTTTGTCAACTGCTAAATATCACTATCTGCTATTAGTGTTCCTAACTATAGTTCTATAAATACAAAAGTATAACTGTCTTATCCATATAATCTATTTGGGGTAAGATTTACACTAAAGGTATAATTACACCAAGTTCTCCACCAAAAATCAGAGGACGATGCTCTACGAAATGACAAAGAGAAGGAGCAAAATGCAATCTCAGGCCCTGAGTACCCTAAAAAAAATGTAAGAGACACTAACATAGAAGAAAATTGAATTGCAAAGCTGATATCTCTAAATAAATAGCGTCTGAAGTAAAGAAACAACTGCAGAAAGGTATAAAATAAGTCGAATTAGAGATGATAACCTTTGAAGCAAAAAAAGAAATATGAATCAATAGCATCTAAGGCAAAAAAAATTGCAAATAGATATAGAGGAAATTAAATGTGAAATAATCTCTAAAGTAAAAAAATATATTAATAGTACCTGAAGTAAAGAGACAACTGCAGAACGGTAGAGAGGAAAACAGGTCAGAAATAATTTCTGAAGTAAAAAAAAAAAAAGATAACCATAATAAAAGAATTCATAACTGCTTCAGAAGAAGACACTGATAAAAAAAAAAAATTGGAGTAGATTAGAAAACTTTGGTGATGCTATCCTTGTCCATGTCCTCTTACTAGATCATGTGATGGGAAATGAGGCCAGACTATTGATCTAAGCACCAGTATTGCCTTCTGACTCCATCCATTTCTTTAATACATTACATAACTTCTCCAACTTTGATCCTCACTTGCCTGAAACAGGATGCTAGCTGCACAAAGCATCTGGCAGACAGTTATCTGTTCACAGATATACTTCAATTTTGAATCTCTTTCTTCCACAACTACATATGCATTTCTCTTCTTTTTAAATTTCTTTTAGCTTTACTAGGTATAATTGACAAAACTGTATAAATTTAAGCTGTAAAATACATGATTTGTTATGCACATACACTTTGTGAAATGATTACCAAAATAAATTTACTAAATACTCCAGTCTCCTCACATAATTGCCTCTGGTGGTAGTGGTGGTGGTGGTGGTGGTGGTGGTGATGGGGATGTGTGTGTGTGTGTGTGTGTGTGTGTGTGTGTGTGTGTGTGAGCACAACTGAGAATTAACTCAAGCATACAATATTATTATTTTCCTAGCTCCCCCTCTACCTTTTGTGGATACCATATACAGAGTGGTGATACTCATCACTGGAGTAGTCTCAATGAGTTTATAGTTGGGTGTGATATTGGGAGGTGAAGCCTGATAGGAACAAGGGTATCCTTGTGGGTAGGCCTGGAATGGAATTTATCTCTTTTCCCTTGATGGTATTCTCCCCTTCTCCCTAGGTACCATAAACACTTTCTCTTTTGTCATGTCCTTCTGCCATGCTATGCTTCTTGGAACTACCTGACGATGGAGTAAAATCTCAACTGTAAGCTAAAATAAGTCTTTCCTTTCCAGAGTTGTGTGTGTTGGGTATGGTGCGGCAGCAACAAGATCAGAACTGAGGGGCCCGGCGGGATGGCTCAGTGGTCTAAAGTGCCTGCTTGGGAAAGCTTGGGCGGCTTCAGGGACCACGGTTCAATCCCCGGCACCACATGCTGTGCCAGCCCTGCCCTCGGGGCGGGCTGAGCCAGCCATAAAAATGAGTGAACAAAAAAAAAAAGGTTCTGAAAGGTTTGAAACTACTTTCCTAATATTTTGTCACCCATCCATTAGGTTACATGTTCATGACAGCCTACATGTGGCTTAGCTATCTTTGTTCCTATCTATTGATTACTTATAATACATGAACTCTAGGTTCTGAAGTCTCTAATAGATATTTCACACTTAGTGCTGTGGTGTGCCTTTGGGGATTCTCATAGGATAATTGAAACTCTAATGCACACATTGGTAACAATAATCTTTTTCTTCTGGTATATATTTGATAAAACAGATGCCTGCACTGGTGATCCTCCTCAATTAGCCTCATAAATGCAAAATTATATGAAAAATATTTATACTCCTAAATACAATAGACATAATGGGAATTAGAAGACAGGAGACCAAGTTCTCTAAATTTTCATGGACACTTACCTGCTTCATCAGACATTTTGCACTTTTCATTACAACTCAGGATGTACCATTACTGAACTCATTGCAGCAAAGGCTGACTGCTTCCTGTGCTGCAACCTGTCTTTATAAGGCTTAAATCTCTATAGATTTCTGGGAAATTTTTCTCTAAATGAAAACCTCCCTTTTCTAGCAACAATTATGCAAATATTGACTCATACTGTTTTGAAGATAAATGATATGACACTGTGACCTCTCAAGAATTTGGAAAGCGGTGACTTTTCCATTCAGACAATGGCCCACCTTCTTCCTTGCTGAAAATGCTCATGAAATTTATTTTATTTCACCTTTGTTTAATTAATAGGAACATTTCCCAGAGGATTAGCTCCTTTAAAATTTTAATAGAATCACTGAGCTCTTGCACTGCTTTCCCATGATACAGCTTCATAATTGTTATGTTGCTTTAGCTCTTGTAATAGTGAGATTACAGTGTGCATACATACTAGAAGGTTAAATGGGCTGAAACATGATTTTTAAATAGCTAGGTTAATGAAGAATAGAGTTTATGGGCCCAGCCACTTCTTGTAGGCTGCCTATATGATAAGTTCATGATTTCCTATCTCTGGAGATCCATCACTTTCCCTTGAAAAATTACAGTGCACTTGGAACAACAAACCTAGAGCTGGAATAGGGCCAAAGTAACTTTCTTCTCTTTATGACTGAAGCTCTAGAATCTAGGATTCTGTCTTAGAGATTGTGCAAATCTGACAGCAAGGTCAATTTCTTCACAGCATACAGTTGAAACTAGATCATGTACTGAAAATGGTCAGAAAATCAGGGAGGCTCTGTAACCTGTTGTTCAAGGGCAAGAAGGCTCATCTGGATTACCTGAATATCTGTGCTGTCTCTCAGATGATGTTCACATCATCATTGTATTACTGCACTAGCCCACACTGTACATAAGAATAAATATATTTGGTTTTTTAAATATTAGGGGTTATACTTTTAAAATATAACACATTCTTCAGTAAAATCATGACAATTATGATAAAAATGATACCCCAGAGGAGCACGGTCACAGCCTGAAATATCTGGAAGACACTAGTTAAAGAACAGAAGCAAGCTAATGGCTGTGTCACTGTATAGCATCTGAGTAGGTCCTCAGCATGGAGACGGATACCCCAACTCACCTCACCACTGGGGCAGGTTTCAGATGAACTAACTTGTACCACGGAAAAAAGAATTTCCAGGATACAACAGTAAGAGGCATTAAGAGTTATTAGGAAGAACTTGAAAACTGCCTACTCAAAAGATATAGAGTAAGGCCCTCCTGCAAGGAGAGAAAATGATTGTGATCTCAATTGAGCCAGGTATATTTATGGGTATTTGAGGGTGAAAATCTGTAGAATTTGTGAGTCTGTAGGAAAAAGCTATTCAATTTATTGCTAAAAGGTGTTGATCTCTACAAGGAAAAAAATGGTCTATCCCTAAAGGAAAGGACCACTTCATAAATGAGAGATGACCTTCTGACAAATGAAACAGGTCCATTTACAGGCAGAAAGAAGGGGTCAAGATCTGTTTATAGATAATAAGGAATATCCTAGGCTTACTGTTTTAGTTAGTACTGTGAGAAGTTTTGACTGGATTTGTGTTCTGAAGCCACAGTTTTTATTAAAGTGAATAAAATTATAATTTCCTGTCATCTTTGTATCTTTTTTTATTTCTTATATTCCCCTTCAAGTGGATGTTGCTTTGAGGTAATTTTGTTCATCATTTAGAGCTCTACAAAAATGAAACCAGTGGCCCAAATCATGCCTGTCACTACCCAAATTATTCCAGTACAGACCAGATGCCATCTTGCAAAAGATTTTCTCTGTCATTGCAACAATGTGTCCTAAATCTATTCCAATGTTGAACATCTACAATCTGGCAGCATGTTTAAGACTGGCGATGAGAAAAGCAAATATGCCAGAGTAACTAAAACTCTATAAAGAACCTAAAGGGTTAATTACATTGTTTGCAAATATTGAGTTTCCTTCCTGTAATGATCAAGGCAAATGAAGTTGCAAGTCAGTTTTCTCATGTAGTAAGTCTGCGATGAGAACTGCTTAGTAGTTAAAATATAGAATTCTGAAAAATACACTTCATCTTTCTATACAGGTGTAATTTTCTTTTCGTTTCTTTTTTTAAATGTATTTGGTACAGGTTTCACTACGCACTCAGACTCACAGTGATTCTTCCTCTTGTTTTCAGCCTCCCCAGCACTGGCATTACAGGAATGTACCACCACTTCCAGTCTCAGTGGCTGGGCCAGCACTCCCAGAGGTGGGCCATGTGTGGCATGTTCTGTCAGAGATCAAATCCCTGCCCTTGCCTAAGCAGGCATTTAGTTCACTGAGCTATCTTCCTGGCCCTCAGGGCCTAATTTTCTAAGTTCAACCTTATTCATCAAAGAGCTGTTATGGAACCTGCATTTTTGGACATGTAACAGTATTGTTCATAAACCCTTGAAAATATTCTATATGTTGGCAGTATTTTCTTGTTACTGTTTCCCATCCCATCAAAATTAGTTTTCCTCTAAAACATGTATGAAAATAGTTCCCAAAGAGTTACTTTGGAACCTTCTTTGGGTATTTGCAGACCAATAACATAGCTCCAATTGCTTCAACATTTAAAGCAAAATTGTATGTCCTGGAGTATTGTAAAACTAATTTCACATAGAAATAGTCCACTGACTTGTCATTTAACCAGCCATTGACATCCCCTTTGTTTCTACTATTCTCCTATTAATCCATTGCGAATCTACTCTTCAGTATCACTGAATTTACTTTCTTCCTTCTTTTATTAGTTATTTCATGAATTTCAAGTGAAAGCCTCTTTCCCAGTTACATGTCTCTTTTCAGCAATGGATTACACCAAGCAAAATTTAGTATTAAAAAGCTAAGATTATATATTTGGCAGTAACCTAAAATAGGGATGCATTAGGTCATCCACAAATTTCCAATGTGATTTTTGAAGCCACAAATGACATTGACAATGGAATCTTGGCCTGTAAAAACTTACCAAAGAGTTACTACTTAGTAGGAGTTAGGTTTTAGAATATAATCATTTTAAATTCAGAATTAATTCAGGGAACACTAGGTTCTTTCAACTCTAAATATCAGATACACTCTCTTATGAGGTGCTATTAGAAGTACATGGGAACTAAGAGGTATTAGGATCTCAGATTCAGAACTCCCATTTTCAAGAGGAGCATTGAGGGAAGACTTTCTTGTTCTTTTTTGCTTTTAAATTTCTGAATATGTTTAGCTACATTAATCTTCAGCAAATAGATATACACTAATTTTGAATAAAGTATCTTAAATAATTTAATACAGCAACTCAAATAATGAAGTACTTCTCATAACACCAATAATCAAGCAATATGCCAATAGTCACATATTAGTAATTGACTAATTTACCTGTGTTTCTTTCTTTCTTTCTGTATTGGTCAGGGTTTTCCTTAGAGGAACAGAACAGATATCATATAAGGAATGGATAGTAACACAAAATATACAATCTATAAGGAATTATAAGATTGGTTTACAATAGCCAGCCATAAAGTCAGATGAGAAATTGTGCAGAGGGCATCTGCAGGCTCCAGACTGAAGAATTCAATCCCTATGTCTGGACTTCACTGCAGCATTCTGTGTAAGTCTCTATACATTGGCTGATGGGTCTGCGATGGAAGACTGAAGTGTTTGTGATGGACGCTGCAGAGTCTGTGACGGATGGCAAAAGATCCAAGCTGGAGGCTGAAGAGTCTGCGCTGCAAGCCAGATGATGAAGTCCAGGCCAAATGGGAAGACTGAAGCTTCTCCAATGAAGTGAAGTCTTGACTCCTTCCTCAGCCCTTTAAAAAGTCTCTTTGTGCTCAGTCATTCTTACGTGAGCCCATTGTGTCCTGGGGTGGAACCAATCATACCCCAGGATGGGCCCTTGATCCCCCTCTAGGGAGGAGCCAATCATATCTTAGGCAGGCCCTGGTCACCACGCTCAGGGAGGAACCAATTGTACCCCAGAGCAAGGCTTCCACCAACAGGGAACAGGGCTGCTGAGTCATTCAGCCAAGTTGACACAATGTATCAACCACTATACTTTTTCTTTCTTTCTTTCTTTCTTTCTTTCTTTCTTTCTTTCTTTCTTTCTTTCTTCCTATTTTTATGTGTCAACATAACTCATTAAAGAACTCTCAAAAAATGAAAGAGAAGATAATACTTCTTGGAAAATTTTATGAGGAAATAAACAAAATACAAGATAAATATTTATGAACCCAGGTGCAAAAAGTCTTAATGAAACACTGCAAATAATTTTATACCATTACAAATAAGAGTTTGCCCAGAAGGACAAGGTTCATTTGACTGATTAAAGTCAACCAGTATAGGGGCTGGGGATATAGCTCAGTGGTCTAAGTGGCAGCCTGGCAAGCACAAGGATCCAGGTTCAATCTCCAGTACCACATGCTGTACCAACAGTGAAAAAACCACATGGATACACTAAAGAACAAAGATATGATTCTCTTAGACAGTAGGCAAAGTCATTTACACAATATAATACTTAGTCATCATAAAGGACATATCACGGTCTGGAAGTGAAAAGGAGTTCCTTTGATATCATATAGGCTACCTATGAAAAACAATAACTATAGCAATGTAAGTATCAATGAGAGAGTAAATGTATTTCCCCTGAGACCTGGAACAAGAGATACATCTATACATGCCATTTCTATTTGACACAGCATAAAAGGTCCATCCAGAATAAAGAAACATCGAGAAAGAAGGCATGAAAGTCACCCAAGTCAGAAAAAAGAAGTAAAATTAGGCCTATACATAGGTCATACATATATACTCTTAGGAAAAGAATATGGAATAAAATGTGATCGTTAATTAGGTGATGGCTTCTTAAATATAATATGTGAAGTAATGAAAGAAAAATAGAGGGCCCAGACATATCTAATAAAAGTCGATATCCTGAATACATACTGAGTTCATACAGCTCAACAACAAAAAACCTAACAACTAAGTTACTTCCCTAATCAGCAGAAGGGCTGTTTACAAGGTTTTTCTCCTACCTGTGTTTTGTTATAGTCATTCTTATACTTATCTCCTGGTACAAATGTGACTGACTTTTCATGGTATACACCTAGAAAGCCAAGTACTAAGTCTTACAGTGTATTCTACAATGAGGATAATGTCAAAATTCTTTCCAAAAGGATATTCTCAATTATGTATTGTCTAATAAATTAGAGGAAATTTTCTGGCTATAGAAGAGAGGCAACAGCAATAACAGAAACATTCTCTATGTTCTTGTGAAGCCCTATTCACCCTTGTCTTTCTTATCCTTCCCTCCTTTATTACTTTTCTTATAGGCATAGAATGTAATGGCTACTTTCAAAACATTCAGTCCAGCCAATTTAACAAGGAAACATTTCATAGAGGACTAAATGGTCTGTGCAGTTAGTAACCACTCAATGCATAAGCCAGGTTAAGAGAATTAAAAAGCAGACCTCAGAATTCCCAGTCTATGTTCTTTTGCTTCTATTACTCACTCCTCCTTTTCCCTCTCTCATTCAATGTCTGGAGGACAGAATGAGTGACAAAGAATAGCCAGGTTGCAGAGATAATAATTTTTTTTAAATTCACATTTTTCAGCTGTTTTCCAGGAGAATGAGAATGACATGTATCCCATCCTATCATGCCTTGATGGTGTGATTCTGATTTTAGACTCATTTTAACAAAAAGAAACTATGAATTTTGAGTCACAGTTAGGCTATTGCACATTATTTAGGACACTAAAAAAGCCAATGATTATAATTTGGTGTACTAAAAAAGGTGTCAGAGATTCAAGTCTCACCTCCATAATTTTAGATCTGGAGAGTCTTGAAAAATGCTCCCTAACACTCTGCTTCATCTATTTATTTCCTAGTCAGTTTCCCCTCTAATCACCAGGGTCAGTGAGAGAATTAGTAATCAAATAGATACCAAATATATTTCTATTTTAAATTTCTAAATACTTAAACCAGTGTATATTAGCCTCTCAAAAAAACCAAAAATTTCATTGCATGTATTTTTCTGACTGAAGTGCTGGAATTTAGATTATAATCTGCACACAAAATTATTAAAATTAACATATAAAAGAAACACCTTGTTCTGTATTGACAAATGAATCTTAAAACCACTTAGCCATCTGCAACAAAACTTTTCAGCCACAAAGTAAAAAATTTCTAATACCAGCTTAATCTTGGGAACAAAAAGTAAAATTGGCATTTTATGATTTAATCATTGTAATGAAGGGTTTGAAGATAATTCCAAAGCTCAAATCAGTCTGCAGTTAAACAGAGATCCCCACTGTATATTCTTTATTCCCTTCCAAGAAGCTTGGGGTCATGTCTTTCTGCACACTCTGACTTTTACACACGATAGCCTGGGCCAAAAAACAAATGCAAAGGTAATATATGTACCATGTTTTCAACATCTCAGCCTGAAGGATATTGAAAAACCAATATATGCAGTCAGAAGGGCAGCCTATTTCTTTTCTTATGATTATAGAACTTGCTTTCATTTACTTTTTTATTTTTAAAGACAATTCAAAATAATAATAAAAATAGTAATGATACAGAATTTGACTAAACAAAGTAATACAAAGTCTTCAATATTTGCTGTATTGCAGTGTTATCTTCAAGATTACTAGATTTGCACATGCAAAATTGAAAAACATATGATCTTAAAAAGAAAAGGAAGCCGAGCGTGGTGGCTCACACCTGTAATTCCAGCACTTGGGAGGCTGAGGCAGGAGGATTGGTGCGAGTTCAAGATCAGCCTGGGCTACCAAAGTGAGCTCAAGGCCAGCCTCAACTGCATAGTGAGACCCTGTCTCAAAAAGACAAAAAAAAAAAAAGAAGTATGCATCAAATCTTCTTTCCATAGGCGAGCAAAAATCTGCAATGTAATCACTTAAAACCCCTTGCAGATAGATAGATAGATAGATAGATAGATAGATAGATAGATAGATAGATAGACAGATAGACAGATATCTCCCTTCCCTCACTCTCTCCTATCTTTCTCCTCCACCCAGTATTTTGTCCTCTTTGAACAGGACTCAGTCCCTTTCACTTTCACTGTATCTATTGTACCTTTCATATTTTATTTATTCTTTCAGGTTCTTATACTAGCAAGACAATCTGAGGTTTGCACATGTGGGTCTGAATTATTTCACTTAAGATTATGGTCTCTAGCTGCATCTGTTTACTGACAAAATCGCAAATTTATTATTTTTATAGCTGATCCTTTATAGAGCTATATATCCTTTTCGTACATCATTTTATACTCCACTGTGAAAGAACAGCACACCTTTATCCATTCCTTGAGTTGATGGGAATTTGGGTTGTTTCCAAGATTTGGCTTTAATTAGTTGTATTGGTGTAATTATGTCTCTGTGGTATGGTGTTTTCAGTTCATTTGAAAAAAGTAACCAAGAAGGGAATAGCTCAGTTGAGTGAAACCTCTAATTGTAGTTTTTTGAGGAATCTCCACACTGATTTCCATCATGGTTGTGCAAGTCTACACTGCCACCAACAGTGGAAAAGGTTTTCTTTTTCCCCACAACCCCTACAACATTTGTTATTGGTTAACTTCTTGATTATAGACATTCTTTCTGGAGTGAAAAGAAATTTCAGTGTTGTTTTAACTTGCACTTCTGTAATGATAGATGCTTTAATTTGAAATTTTAAACATTTTAAACATTTTTTTCATGTATTTATTTGCCATTTGTATTTCTTCATCTGAGAAATATTCATTGCAGATGACAATTTTTGGGCTGGAACAAACCAAGCATCAATGTCATACTAAACAGACAAAAACTGAAAACCTTCACTTTAAAACCAGGAACAAAACAATGATGTTTACTGTCATCTCTCATATTCAATACAGTTCTGGAAATATTAACCAGAGCAATTAGACATGAGAATTAAATGAAAGAAATAATGATTGGAAAGAAAGAAATGCAGTGATCATTATTCACAGACATAATTGTCTACATAAAAGACCCCAAAAACTCCACAAAGAGACTTATAGATGTGATAACCAAATTCAGTAGAATAGCAGGATACAAAGTTAATACTCAAAAATCAATGGTATTTCTATACACAAATAATGAATGTAACGAGAGAAATTATAAAAATCACACCTTTCACAATAACACTCAAGAAATTGAAATTCTTAGGAATCAATCTCACAAAGGAAGTAAAAGATTTATTTTTTAAAGATTTTTTTGATTTAATATTTTTATTGTTAGGAAGTAAAAGATTTATACAGTAAAAATTAAAGCACTCAGAGAAAAGATGATGAAGAGTATTTCAGGAATTGGAAAGAGATTCCTTGCTCCTGGATAACAAAAACCAACACTGTGAAAACGGTCATACTACCAAAATTGTTATACAGATTAAATGTAATATCAATTAAAATATCATAAGCATACCTCACAGATCTAGAGAAAATATTCCTAAAATTCATCTGGAAACAGAAGTGACCCAGAACAACAAAAGCAAGCCTGAGCAATGAAGGAAAGTCTAAACTTAGGTGTATGTCTATCACCATGCACTAAAGTCAAAATTGATTAAACTTCCAAACATTAAAATAGAAACACTAAGTCTTCTGAATGAAAAAAATAGATAGAAATCTCAAAGATATATAAGGTTAGGCAGAGAGCTCACGAACAAACACCAAACTGCATGGATAATATCTCAAAAAACGAACAACTGTGATCTAACCTTTTGAAAAGTTCCTCCACATCAAAAAAGATCACCAACATAGTAAATGAAAACACAAATGGGGAAAACATTGTAGCTGACTGTTCTTCTAACAAAGAACTTCTATATAGAACTCTCAATTTCTATGGCTCAAAATCTATTTTTTGTCCTACAATTTTCTCACCCATTTATAAATCAAAAGTAAAGACTGACAGTACAAAAATGTAACCAAACTGAATATATATATATATATATATATATATATATATAATTTTTAAAGAAGTACCATTTTTAAAAACTTATGTATGATAACACATAACATTTTAATTGAAAATAGCATGTTTTATATATTAAATCAAAGTAAATATTCTTAGTTAAGCCCAACAATGATTTTCTTGATATTAACATACTTCAAATATTGAAATAGCCCTTCTTGGTTTTATAATTTCCAACCAAATAAATATAGTCAGTTATTTTTGCCAGTTTAATCTTTTTTATTAATTTTAATGAGAAAGAAATACCAATGAGACAGGTTAGTGGGACAATTACAAAAATTAATATATCGCATATTTTTGTCTTTGTGGTGGTTGTTCAGAGTACAAGATCCAGACCTGGTATCTTGTCGAAACAGTATAAGTACAAATATTTCTCCTCATTGAACTAAGAGAAAGTAGCTGTACATATAGTCCAATAGGCCATAGAGGTAGTGGGTTATCAGTACAACTGGCAATGTCAGAAGCTGTTAACTTGAGCACCTTACAGCTCAGCATATGGCTCAGCTAAGAATCCATTTGTTATGTATAGATGGTAGTGGACAGATATGCAGTCACTTTTCTCTCACACTGATTACCTTTAAATGCAATGAAAGAAGACAAAGAGCAGGATTTAGGAAGAATCATATAAAATTTAGCATGTGCAATGCTTAACTTGTAGTATGGCAGCAGGCCAGAGTCAGTCATAACTATCTCTTCTAAATTTCTAAATAGTGAAGATGCAGGAAATTGAATAGTTTTAATGATTTATTTGTTTCTTTCTTTTTAAGAGAAATTACAGTTTCTAGGTAGCTTATTCCCTAATATCCTATAATTCCTCTCTAGACACATTTCCTTGGACACTATGATGTGGAAGCACACCACTACTGTAACAGAGCAAACATATCTACCAGAGTGGTCACTTTCCCCACATACAAACTACCCCTTAGTGGAGCTTTGAAAGCTGCTTTTTGTTTGAATAACACAATTCAGACTCACAGCTATGATGCACAAGGTTCATTGCAGTTATTTCTTTCTCAGTTAACAGGCATAAGGCATCTAGTCATCTAAGACAATTACACTGCTACTTAGTTTGTTACCAGATAAGAATTAGGCTACAGATGATCTATCTTTGTTATGTTGTTTTCTGCAATTTCAAGTAAAGCCTCTCTTAAATATAAATCACATGAATAATGCAGCTACTGGGTTTGAGGATAGCTCCCAGTTGAGGTTCCCTGCAGTCCTGATGATGTCATTAGGGAGCTATTAGTTTCTACTGAGTCCTAATATTCTCAAACCCCATCAATACAGCAACTAATTTACAAGTCGCTTTTCCCTGAGTTCTTTCCAGATAAGTCGATCTTCCCTCACTAGGAAAAGACATAGAATGTCTACTCAGAAGCACCTTAAAATTAATATTTTCATTAAAGTTTTTATTTTAAAAAGTCATTTAAAACAAAGTTAAAAGTTGACAATAATATTTAAAACCACCATAAATATATTGATGAACTACAATAATTATTTCTGTGGTACAGACATGGATTGATATGTCCTTAAAGGTTCATATATTGTAGTGTCATCTCAGTGTGGCAGTACTGGGAGGTGATATGCATCCTTTAAGAGTTGGGGACTAGTAATAGGTGAACAGGTCATCAGGAGCACTATCCCTGGGAAGGAATTAATGCTGATCATGCAAAGTAGGTTGATTCCTATGTCAAGACATTAACATAAAAGAACAAAAATGTCCTCCATGCTTTCAACTTTCTGCTTTGTGGTGTGATCTGTACCTCTGGGATCACAGATCTGAGTTTAGCAAACATGAAGACATGCACGGTACACATCTAGGTCTTTCTCCCATCATCCTAATGGAAGATAGCCTGAGTTCCACCACAAAAAAGTCTCAAGATTCCTAAGTACAAGAACAAATTCTATAATCTTTCCTTAGTTGCAAGTTCTGAATTAGTCATATTTTATTTGTCAAGAAAAGCTGCAAGCCAATCCAGAATGAATGAGCAGTATAAAATTTTACTTCTTCAGAAAATTAAACAAAATCACATCTGCCAAAATGACCATTTTTGCAAATTATCTAGCATATTTTCTTAAGTCTTTTTCTTCACCAGTATTTACCTTTCTGTTTTTAAAACACTGATTAATTGAGAAATAAAATTATTTTCTCAAGCATCTTTTTTTTTAATTTTCCGAGCATCTTTCAGATAATTCTACCATCTCACATGTTTTCTATAAGCTGTTGATGGATACAGAGACCTGGTTAAATATTAGTGCCAACTTTTAGACAAAATAGGTAATACTGAATTGTTCACTTTTCTGATCATATTAATAACCAAACAATTTTAATGCTGCTAATATTGACTAGTAAGCAGGTGTTGGCAGACTGATTCCACTTTATACAAACCTTCATCAAACTTTCTTCTAGTGGATTTTCATTTAATTGCTTAAATCCATTAATTAATTAACAATTGCAAAAGCCTGAATTATGTTTGCAAAATGGCAACACTGAAGTCCTCCTAATGATTTTTCCACAGCAACAACATTCTAACAGAATCTACAAAGTGCTTTTGTGAAAGCTTTGGGACACAGATGGGATTGCAAACCTACAAGGTCTGTATTCCAATGGTAAGTCTGTGTCCAACAGGCTCACTGACAATGGTTCTGCTACAGAGCCAGAAGGAGTCACCTCCTCTGGGAAATCACTTACAGTTGCATTTGGCCCTAGTTATATTATCAGTAGCAGTATCCATGGAACTCAAAAGAAGTCACACTCACACATGCTTGAGAAGCAGACTGTAATGGTTTATGTTTAAATGTCCCTGCAAGGCCTCATGCAGTTATGGGGATTTTTCCAAGTGGTGGCTGTAATTAGAATGCATGATTGATTCATAGTTGAATGCTGGAACTAAGGGTGCTAGGATTAAGGTTGGGTGATTGTTGGATCAGGCCACTGATAGGACTGCCACCACCCTAATCCTAGTGGACTGAATACAATACAAGGAACAGAAACAGCTCTCTTGCACACTCTCTCTTCTCTGTCTCTATCTCTCTGTCTCTCCCTATCTCTCCCGTCTCCCTATCTCCCTGTCTCTCTCTCTCTGTCTGTCTCTCTCTCTCTCTCTCTCTCTCTCTCTCTCTCTCTCTCTCTCTCTCTCTCTCTCTCTCTCCTTTTGCTTTCTTCTACCACTATGAACCATTCTACCACTATGAACCACTGTCCCTCTTAACTTGCCACCCTGCCTTGGAAACAGCCAATTATGGACTAAAACCACTAAAAACTGTGAACTAAATAAAACTTTCTCCCTTTAACTTTGGGTGTCAGAGATTTTGTCTCATTACTATATCTTCTCAGGTACGTGGCAAGAGACACTCCCCCTATTGCCCCCAGAAGCAGGCCAACTCATATTTATCAAATTGAAGATCTTGAACCAATGCTGTAATTCAGCTCTAAATCCTTTCAGCTGTAGTTCAGAGAACAGCTCTGTCCACCCAAGGATGTAGCAATAGGCAAGCTTGTCTGTCCCTAAAGGCAGACCTATACTCTGCTTGTACTGATGGAGGCAGATTTATCAACTTCCTTTGATAGGGTCCCATAATGCTGTTCCAGCTCTTCTAATCCATGGCCAGTTCTGCCAACCCAGGAATCATTTAGTGAACTAGCAGAAATTTCATCAAGGGTTTTATGGGAGATGAACCCATTGGTGCATATAGTAACACACTCACTGTATTCCACTGGCAA
Organism: Myocastor coypus; assembly: GCA_004027025.1. Lineage (NCBI taxonomy): Eukaryota > Metazoa > Chordata > Mammalia > Rodentia > Myocastoridae > Myocastor > Myocastor coypus. Next base: position 82,046 of record PVJA010002753.1, on the reverse strand, counting down.
AATTTGAAATAGATCTTCATCCCAGCAGCAGTCTTGCTGGTCAAACAATATAGAGGCGGTGTTGTCCACCTAGTGACTAGATGGGATTCACACCCACCCAATTCCCTTGTAATGTACACACCCTGGAGCCCACTATAGATCCAGTGGCATCCATATAATCCTACTCCAACTCACTTCAATTTTATCCAACATACCATACATCAGCCCAGCAAACACAGATCTTTCTCAAGTGCTGATTATGAGATAGAGAGATGGGGTAAGAGAGAGGAAAGGGGAATTTTTAAAAAGAATTAAATATTATGTATATGTATATGTGCTCCATACAAGGAATGTAATCACAGTTACATAGATAAATCTCTTTTCCTCACTCCATTTCCTTTCCTTCTCCTCATCTCAGTAACTCTTTCCTTTTGAATAAGTGAATTCCCTTTTTCCAGTATCTATTGTATCCTTCAGATTCCATTTATTCTTCCTGGTTCTCACACTAAGCAGACAATATGATGTTTGTACATGTAGGTCTGATTTATGTTACTTAAGAGTGTGATCTCTCATTGCATCCATTTGCCAACAAGTCTCAGACTTATCCTGTTTTATAGCAGAATAATACTCCATTGTGTAAAAAAATACCACATCTTCTTTGTCCATTCTTCTGTTGATGGACATCTGGATTGTTTCCAGGATTTAGCTATGACAGGTTGTGCTGCTATAAACACGGTGCACACATATCATTGTAGTATGGTGTTTTCATTTCTTTTGGAAAAATACACAGGAGAGGAATAGCTGTGTTGAATGGAATCTCCAATCCTAGCTTTTTAAGGTATCTCCACACTGATTTCCATGGTAATTGTACCAATCTGCAGTCCCACTTTAAGTCGAGAAGGATTCCTTTTTCCCTACAGCTCCTCTACCACTTGTTATTGGCTGACTTGATGTTAAACATTTATTCTGCGGTGAGATGGTATCTCAGTGTTGTTTTAATTTATATTCCTTGGATGACCAATGATGTTGAAATTTTTGTCATATAGTAACTTGCCATTTATATTTTTTCAGCTGAAAAGCATATGTTCATCTAAGATGTCCAATTTTAAACAACTGTACTGTGGATTTCAGCAGTTCTATGGAAAGGAATAAATGAACCTTAATTTGTTGTCTTCTTCAATTGTTTTTCTTCTATTTTTTAATATATTTCTCTCATTTTTTCTTTCTTCTTATAATTTTGCATGCATATATCAGCTAATATCAATAACTGGTTGGAAGACAACATTGCATTGCAACAAATCTGTGAAATTCATACTGCTTTGTTAAGTGAAATTCTGTGTCATTTGTAACATTTGTTTTAATACTCTTGTGCTCTATAAAATAAAAATACATTATTACTAAAAATAAAATAGTAAAATAATATTTTTTAAGAAAAATACCTTCATGTTGCTCTTTGCAATAATTTTATTTTGTGAGTGTTATGGTTTGTGTCTAGTTGTCCTGTCAAAGTCTCATGCAGTCAAGGGGCAGCTTCTGGAGTTTTTGATTGATTCTTGATCCAATGCTGGGATTACAAGTTTGAGCACAGCTACACCTTTACCCTTGGGTGGGTAATCTTCATTACAGTGTAAGAAGGGGAAAGACATTAACTATCTTCTCGAGCTGCTGCCACTCTCTTTGCTCTTGCTGTCGTTCTGTGATGGACAGCTTCTCCATGCCATGTGAAACTCTGCCTTAGAGCTAGCTGAATGTGAACTGAAACCTCCACTAACTGTGAACTAAATAAAACTTCCTTTCCTCAATTTGGAGTGCTGAGTATTTTGTCCCAGCAACAAGAGAAGTGTAACTGAGACAGGGAGTTAGAACACAAAACTCACAAACAGCAAAAATGAAAGCAAAAAAGTCTATTAAGCTAAAAATCTTCATATTAAATGAAATACTTAATAAAATTCACTTACAGAATTCATTCATTCATTCACTTGCAGAATAGGAAAAAATATGAGCAACCATATACCTTTTACACCAAGTTTATGTCAAGAATATATAGTAAATTCATTCAATTAAACAGAATTTTTAGGGAACAACCCACTTGGGCCCCCTCCTGTCCCTCTGTCAGATGGGAACTTTCTTTCCCCAAATAAATCTATTCTTCTCATTAAAAAAACAGATTTAAAAAAAATCTGAATGAAAGACTTCAGTAGATATTTTATTCAAGGACACATGTAAATGAATAATACTATATGAAAAGGTACTCGGCATCCCTAATCATCATGTACATGTAGATTAAATTCTCTCATACCTCACACCTATATGAAAGATAAGAGTTGGTAAAGATGTAGCACGAACAGCCATAAGAAAAACATATGTAAATTTAGACATTTAAATATTAAAATTTTAAATAACAGTAGTATATGATGAAGCAATTACTTTTCTGGGTATATAGCATAAGGAGTTGAATTAATATCACAATATTCACTTGTTCCTCTTCATTTCAGCATTATCCATGGTGGTGGGTAGAAGCAATTTAAATATCTATTAAATGATGAATAGGCAAGAAGACTTTCTACATAAAATGCATATTTATTATTTACAAGAAGTCTTGCCTTCTATGCTTTGATTACAGCCTTCAAAGTTTATTAGTTGGACCCCTAATTCAACAATATTAACCTGTGGGGCCTCTAAGGGACTATTAGGTTGTGAGGACTATGCCCTCAAAATTACTTTTTCTTTATATACTCATCTGTTGATTAATAGGTAAGCCTAATCTAAGACTTACCTGTTTTGAGTTGTTATCTATAAACATGGATATTTATGCATCACAGGAATATGATATTTCCACTTTTGGGGAGACATAAGCTAGCTATACTGAATGGAATTTCTATTTCAGTTTTTTAAAGAATCCCCTTAAAATGTGATATACATATACATATATATATATATATATATATATATATATATATATATATATGGGCAATAGAGTACAGTTCTACTGTAAAGAAGGATAAATTTTAATAATTTGTGGGAATAAGGATGCATTTTGAAACTATAACATTAAATGTAATACATTGGACACAAAAATTTAAATATCACATGGTTTCTATTATATGAGAAACTCAATGTATAAATGAATTAAAGACCAAATAAAAGATAGGAAATAGGAAGACAGATCCTTTGCAAAATCAAAAGGGATCTAGGAGGAGGGGAGGAATGAGATGACAAAAGAATTAAGTTGTGTTACATACATGTATCAACTGTCCATGATAAGTGTAGTCATTATGGACTGTAAACATGGAGTAGTTGAAATAAAAATTAGAAAAATAATGCATTGAAATTCTCACCATTGGGCTGGTGAGATAGCTCAGCAAACTAAGCACCTGCTTTGGCCAGCACAGGGACGAGGGTTCAATCCCCGGTCCTGCATGCTGTGCTAGCACTTCCGCAGGGGCACACTGAACAGGTGACCAAATCTGAGCACGGTAACATGTGGCTGTAATCCCAGGGCTGGGGAGACTGAAAACAGGAGGATAGCTAGGAGTCCACTGTGTAGTGAGACCCTGTATGAAATACATAAATGAAAAAATAGAAGCTAAGAACAGTTCTCACTATGTGAATAGATTTAATGATTGAGAGAATTTGTTTGTAATTAAAGTGAATTTGCCTTTCTCTTGCTCTTGGGCACTGCTTTTCCCCTGCACCTTTTGTCATAGGAAAATTTAACCCTCACCATAACATACACCTTTTATCTTAGGTATCTCACCCTCTAAAATTCTAAGAAATAAGTGTTTGTCCTTTCTACACTTCCTGATTCATGGTGTTTTGTTGTACCAACACTAAATGGACAAAAGTGCTACCATGTACAATAATAAGATGAAAATATAGCTCAAATATCAAAGTAACATAAGTCAGGCACATGCATACACATTCTACATGATCTTACATGAGCAATTCAAAAGTCAAACTTATAGAAGTAGATAGTAGGATGAGAGTTGTTAGCAGGTGGAAGTTAAGGGGAAAGGAGAAAATGTAAGAACTGTAAACTTTTGTTTATAAGATTAATCACGATAGACGAGCTAATGAACAATGACTACAGTTAGCAATACTATATTGACTTCCCATATTTACCTAAAGACTAGATCTTAAGTGTTCTTATCACTAAACAGTTAATTATGCAAGGTGATGAATGTGTGAATAGTTTGTTTGAAGTTATTGGTTTTGGGGTTTTTTTTCTTCTTCTTCTAGGACAGGGTCTACAGGGTCTAAAGGGTCTCACTATGTAGAATGAACACATAGTGAGTTTCCTGTTTTCAACTTCCCAAGTTCTGGTATCAACAGATACATGCCACCAAGCCCCATCTCATTCCCTGTCTCAGTGCACACCAGGAGTAGGACCAGCAGGGGATGCTGGGAATCAAATCCCAGATGCTTTGCTCTGCCTAAACAGGCACTTTAGTCAGATGAGCTATTGAATTGTATAATTAACAATATTTACAATGTGTCAAATCATTACAAAATGTCTTCAATATGTATGATTTTTATTTATCAATTAGACATCAAAAAAGCTAAAAACAGAATAGCTAAAGGCTGATTTCTCTGACATCATCATTCTTTCTGCAAGTACTAGCAAGAATTCTCATTAAATCTTCTTCATAAATTACGTTATTAATTTATAAAATAGAGTTTGCATAGGAAAGCCAAATAATTTCTGTGTGTGTGGTGGGCCAAGCATTTGAAGTGGAACACAGAACATGTGCACTACACTACCTTCACAGCCTTTTCTCACTAAATTTCAGTTAGCCAGGTTTTCAATCATCAGGTTTTCCTTCCTCAGCCTCTCAGAGTTCTGGGATTACAGGCATGTAAATGTTTATTTTATCTTAATAAAATTTAAGAGTAATGTTTTGACATTCTATGATGACGAAGACAATATTTTTGAAGTATTATTAGTAACTCAAGGATTTTAATTATGCAGTTGATATACATCCACTATAATCATTATTCATTTTGGTGATCAAATTGTTCCATCATAACCCAATAGGAAATATCTCAAATTGCCACTTGCTTTGTTTTAAATGATTTCATTATTCTTTGATAGATGATATATCTATATTATGATAAAATGCTAAGGTTCATTGTGTTCAATTTTCTAAGCCCATGATCAAAGATGTCTGTAGAGTGTTGATTCCCTTTCAGTGGAGGACAAAGTTTAGAGCCCATAGCCTGCACCCAAGCAGTGTCCAGTATTACTTGCTTGTCATTAATTCTAGGCTTTTATAGGACCCTAAACAGATCAATGAACAGATTAAGAGATGGATAAAACAAAGTATATCATAGAATAGTTTGGATTCAAATTTTAATAGAGTTTTAATTTTACTTATGTTTATTTGCATCTCTTTCTCTGATACTAAAATTATCCTGACTCCTTGAAATGTCAGCAAAATTGCTTGCTAGTGTGAGGGCATAACGGTCAATGTGCATGCCCCTTTGTAAAGCCATAGAGAAGCTTGTTCTAACTCAGAGTCCTAATGTTTCCCAAAACATGATTTGAAAGAGCTAAAACCTTGAGATCGATGTATAGCATGAAAAGAGTGAGACAAATCTTCATTAATGAGCTCCATCTGGGAAGATGGGAATTTGTACTGGAAACAGGCAGCCATGTTAGCCTAATTCTTGAGCACAAGCTCTTCTGTTCACAGTGTGTCTCTGAGAGGATTGAAGGGCTATGTCCTTGGGATTTCTGCTAAGTTTGGAGTGTGGTACTCTGTAGCCCAAGCCTTATGCTCAAAGCAGGTTATGATTCTTATTGAAGAACAATGTTGTCTGTTACTTTGTTCAATTTAGGTAGTATTGACCAAGCAGGTTGTATCTAAATACTACATCAGCTACCACCACACTGTGTAACCTCAACCCTAAAACTCAAGAATGTAGTTTGAAAAGAAGGCAGGGCATTGGAAGAATGGCTTACTAAATGATGCTTTTAGATATTTCCAGACCAAATTTGGAGACTTCCTTAGGGAGGGAAATACTTATATCCTGACTCTAGCATTAATACACAATGGATTCATGATTCTCTGATTTTGACGTGGGCAACGTGGTCATTTCCCTTTGTCCATCTGCATAATTTTTTCAAACAAAACAGTTGAATCAATAGTAATATACCCGCCGGGCGTGGTGGCGCACGTCTGTAATCCCAGCACTCGGGAGGCTGAGGCAGGAGGATCGGCGCGAGTTCGAGACTAGCCTGGGCTACAAAAGTGAGCTCAAGGCCAGCCTGAACTGTACAGTGAGACCCTGTCTCAAAAAGACAAAAAAAAAAAAAAATAGTAATATACCCAATAATAATGATGGAGCAAAGCATAAAGTCAAAGACACTCTTTTGATCATGTCACTTTTCCATGTCCTGGTCACAGTACCCCAGATGTGCCACACACTGTAGATGTTTTAAAATACCAGTTCCACAACTTTCATGTTTATCACTCACTTCAAAGCTTGATTTAAGAGCTATGAAATAATAATTGAAGGAGTTCTAAGTAAAAAATCAATTTTCACTGAATCATGAATTCTCTTCTCTATCTATGGAAGCTCAAACTGATATTTCACATAGCAGTCTTAGGGGATCTATAGTTAAGATGAGCTCTTCTCTGAGAGTAAGGCACACAAAATATTTTTGCCTCATTGTTTTTCCATGAATAAGATATCTATTTCTTTACAAAGTCTAGATTGAACTCACATGTTTAGTATAGGGTCTTTATCATATCTCAGACATAAAACAATTTATTAATATTTTGCATACATATAAAGGTCAAACAGCTTTGATGCTTGTAATAGTTAAATGTCTATATTACATTCTTTAGGAATTTGAGATGCCACTGTATCTGCTGCATTTGCTCTTTGCAACGAAGTCAGTGATGCAGTCAGTGGCTTTCGGATAAACCCTATTCATAATATGAATGATATACACAGAATGCTATAAAAATAGTAATTTAAAACACCTACATCTTATAGTATATTCCAATAGTGTCTTGATTACTTTTGTCTCATTGCTAAGACAAAATGCCCAATGCTTACTTAGCTCACAGTTTGTGGAATTCAGTCTAAACTCAACTAATCCCAGGGCAAGGTGGCATGGTGCAGGGGCAACACTTCAAGACAACAAAAGAAAGAAAATGCAACAAGAACAAAAAGGAAGAAAAAAGCTGTTTTCTTCCCTTATGTTGTAAGGAAGCTATATCCCCCACCCATACAGGACAGCTGCGGCACTTACAAAATCTCCAAACATTCCTCTTGCACAAGATGAGGATATTTACAAGGTAAAGACCCTTGCTGCCTGCCGAGTTGCTTAATTAAACTTCTCAAATTGACATGATGCATCAACCATTACAAATAGCAATGATAAGGAAATTGCTAGCCTTATCCATTTTATGGTTCCTTACAATATACTTAATAAATACATTGTCTTAATAATAATCCAATTAAATATTCAGGAATAGTATCCTGCAGATTTTGTGTATTTTTTCTCACAAAATGACAAGGTGATTTCCTCACAGGAGGACTGACCAAATTAGATATCAATATTCTCCATGAATGAAGTCTCTAAGATGGATTCTCTATTGATTAGTCTATTTGCTATTGTTAATAATCTTGCTATACATTGTGATGTCTCTGAGTTTTATACCCTACCAAGTGCCCAAAATCATTACTCTTCTAACCAACTGTAAACAAAATTATGGTTTGTCAATATGTGTGCGACGTACATGACTTTCCCCACAAATGCACTATTAATGTTCATAAAATATACTTTTCTTATGTACTCAATACCTACAGATTTTTGAGGATTTGGATGTGCTGCTAAACTTGCACTGTTTTTCACACACAAAAAAAAATTATTCTGACTGCAAAACTATGGTGAAAGGAACTAGATCCTTCTTCCTTTCACTTTACAGGTAACAAGAGGGAGGTTCAGAGAGATTAAGTGATTTGGAGCAAGACCAAGCTCTAGACTGAATTTTACACTCCCAGCTGGCAAAACTAAGTCTTTCTAACTCCAGTTTGTGCACTTGAAGTGAACATCACCCATATCAGCTTCTGCTGATTTTTGTGCAGATGAAGTGAGTGATTCGTATAAAACTTCTCCTGTATTCTATGGAATCAGTGTTACTCCTATAAACTACAGAGCTGAGATTACTTCCCTAAACTGACTGTTACATGTTCTATATCTAGTGGATGAAATGTCTATTTTGTGAAATAAAAACTAAGGATATAAACCTGATATCAGTGATTCTTCATATTGAGAAATAGGGTTTCAGGGGAAAAAAAAGACTACATTTTCTTCACCTTTACAAATTACCAGGGCCTAGACTAAAACATGCACTGGATGAGTCACTATAAAATGCAAATACCGAAATATAAATAACATAGTGTGAATAATATGTTCTTTTCACTGGACTCCAAATCACTAAACATATCATTTTATAAGATTTTGGGAGGGTTAAGGAATAAGTTCTAATTGAGAAAAGAAAAACATTACATATGTGGATACAACCCACGAATATGCACTTGTACAATATCTTCAAGCTGTTTCACATTTTGCTGAGTGTTGAGGGAGGCCCCCCAACAGCTCAGGCTTTCACAGCCCTCAGAGATTCTTACACTATGAGGTCTAGAACATACACCTGCTCACATAAGTTTCAGAATCGGGTCTCTGTGTTGTCCTGTGGAAAAGGCTGCACAAAAGATTAAAGTTATCAGTGACACAACATGAAACTAGATTCCATCATTATGGTCCCTGCTGATTTTGCAAAGAGAGAGTCTTGTCAGGGGACCTGCAGACAATCACAGGCACAGACAGAGCACTAACAGAAAAAGACCAAAAATCAACAGAATTCATGGAATTTCATTCACTTTCATCATTTCATGGACAGGTTACGTTCTGGATATTAAAAGAGTGACTCACTTGTCACTGCGTATAATTTCTACTTTCTAGAGTGGTAGTGAGAATTAAATAATGTATGCTGAAACACACAGAAAACATTTGTGAGAACAGAAGGCCAGCACGAGAGAGAGACATTCATCCTTGTTATGCAAGCAAGATGGAAGAGAAATACCAAGATCTGAGGATTTCTTAGAAGGCTGTGTACTCAGAACTCACCTCCAGTACTACCCTTCATCCAAATTAATAAATATTTTTCAACCACAAATTTCCTGGGCCAAGATCGAGCATTTCATCTTTCAAAAATTATGGAAACATGCTAAGATTGATTAACTAAAATTCTTTATGCTCAATCTCTGAGTACAAACACAGTTTTACTATCTCCAGGTATCCCAGAGCATGACGTTTCTTTATTGTAGGATATTCCATAACCAGGTTTCAAATGATTTGGAATAACTGAAAGAGGTTTTGACTTTGTCCAGGTTCACGCTGCCAGTAAACACAGAACCTGAATATGTGCTAGGGATGTCTGCCTCCCCAGCTGTGCCTTCACCAACATGACAGACAAAAATATATATATAGGCTGCTTTTTGAAAGGAAGGTCATGACTTAATCATTCTTAGAGCCATAGTGTATAGGATTTTAAGTGCATTTTTATTGAAGAATGAATAAGTAAACAATCAATTTTGATTACAAAAGATATCCAAAGCACATTCTAGGTGCACATGCAGTAATTAACCTTACGTCATATTGTGTCAGTAAGGAGTAACCATGATAAGTTCTACCAAGGATGGAGTTGAACAAGAACCTTTTAGATCTGCTGGACTATTCTTGGTTTTGCACTAAAAGATAAACCAGTTGTGTGCGGGCTTACCTTTGACTTCATGCTTTCCTAAACTGGTGTAGCTCAACAGAATGATTTTAGGACTTTGGGCAACTGATTTTTTATTCAGTGTCTTAGATTTTTCTCATTGCTTGGGCAAAACACTTAACACCCAAATTAAAGGAAGAGAGGTTTATGTAGCTCATTTTGTAGAGGCTTCTGTCTACTATCAGTTGGATCTAAGGCAGTGTGGAACATAGCAGAGGAGCAACAGCTCATGGCAGCTGAAGACAGCGAAAGCAATAAGAGATATTAACAACATCTTTTTTTCTCTTTTATGTTGTTCAGACTACTGGGACTAAAGTGGTATCGAACCAATCTGTGAACACACATCCTTAATCTAAGCTTCACATACTCTAGATTCAGCTACTTCAGAAAAAAGCCCTATGGCTGCAAGAGGCTTAGGGAACATCTAGACACAAACCATGACACTTGATGTGGACATCAACATGTTCAGCTGAAAAATGAACAAAGAACAATGATCTCTGATCTCAGAAGACTTCAGGAGATAGATACGTATCTGAATAGTGTGTGTAGCCACAAGAAGTATCATCCAGTGGCTGAAATAAAGGCACTGGAGTAAAAATGTTTGGATTTAGTTTCCCAGTCCAACTCCACCTAGCCAATCCTATCTTAATCAATAATTTTCTCTCATTCCTCAAAGCACTATTTTACATACTCACAAAGAAAACAATGTCAAAACTGATTATTTAGGATATGGGAAAAGACTACTAGAAATTGGCACAGCAAAGAATGGTAAGAAGGGATATTTGTGTATGGATAGATAATGGAAAAGGACATTTGGTAGTAATAGAAGGAGGAAAAAGGTGATGACCTTTCTATTTCAATTTTGGATGACATTTTCCATAAGGATTCCATTTTTAGATGTTTGTGCCTCTTAAACTGTAGACAGCATTTAAAAAAATCGGGGTTTCCTCCATCTGTCATGATTTTATCTGGTTATTTGTAAAATAAAGTCTTAATAGCAGGTAACAATTGCTTAAGATGGTTTTAGTTGTTCAACAGGGAATATTAAAACTAGAAATGATAGAGTAGGTGTATTTATTTAGAGTAAAATCACTGTGTATAACTTTGTAAACAAAATAGATGATAATGATTATTCATTTCTCACAGGTAACATTTATGAATAATCAAGTGTAAAAATGCATTTACTTTAAAATGAAAACAACTGGAAAAAATTAAGAACCTTCCAGCGAATGAGCAGAATTATTTAATAACTTGCTTGCTTTAGAAACTCCTGAGTAATTTGAGCATAATCCATATCAAGACATTTCTCTCTATAACATTTCATATTGTCATTTTAATATATTCATAAACATAGTTATTTAAATTACTGCATATTTATTATTTTGCAGGAGGTCATAAATCTGAAACTGATTTCACTGTGTTACAACCCAGGGTCAGAAGCTGTACACTTCTATGGACTCTGGGAAAATGCACTTTGACATTTCCAGATTGTAGGTTTGTCTTATGCCCTTCTTTCTTCAAATCCAGAAGTGATGGAATGTGTTCTCATATTAAATATCATTTTTATTCTTGCTAGTCTTTCTTTCACTTTCAAGGACCTTACTGACTACATTGGACATATTCAGATAATCCAAGATAGTCTCGCTATCTTAAGGTCTTCAGTTTAATAATATCTGCAGCACGTAACGTATTTAGAGGCAGCAGAAATTAGAACAAATTCTTCAGGTCCACTAATTTGACTACTACACATCTCTTTGAGTTAGAATGTAGTAGTTAAGAAAAATATACTCTGCAGACAAAGCATACAAGTTCAAATTTCACTTCTCTCAATTACCAACTTGTTTGTGTATGATCATAAGCAACTTATCTAACCTCTTGGATCTCCCTCAGTCTCTTGCTGTTTAATAAAACAATAATTTATAATTTATATATAATGTATAGTTTTAAATATTAAATTAATTAATAAAATGAAGTAGCTTGAACTTGTTAAGTGCCATATTATTGTTAATTGTTAGAAATAGAAGTAGATTAGCTAAAATAGGCTAACTTCTATAACACAAAAACTTCCAAATTTGGATGGCTTAATGTAATGTACCTATTTCTTGTTATTAAAAGTTAAGTGTTAAAACAAAGAGAAAAATCTTTGGGCCATGAAGTTATTGTCTTTTCTGCCCTGCCCAAAGATCCTATATTCACTGATAGTGAAGTAATCCAATGATCCAAAGAAAGGCTTCTATACATTATACATTCAAATTGCATGCATTGAATTCATTCCAGTCACTGCAAAGTAGGATGAGAAATATGGTCTATATCAACAAAGAAAAGCTGAAGTAGTGGGTTTGCCAAAGGATTTGGCAGCTTTTGAAAAAGGAAGTCAGAAGGTAAGCATGGAGAATGGAGCTGCAAGAGAAGTCTTCCTAAGAGACATGAGACTGTATTGGTATATATGAGTAGCCCATTCTATGCTACTTTGGGCAACTTGGCAGCTGGAACTGTAGACATAGCAGTAACAGTTACGTGAATATAGTGATATAAGTGCTAAATGAAACAAGGGCCACTGTGCAGATCGCCAGTACTAAGGTTTAGGCACTGTCCTCCAGAAGTTCTATGTACTCAGAGATGGAGATTTTAGAAAGTGACTGGATCATGGCATACTGTGGTGATATGGAGTTAACAGAGCCTGGCTAGAGGCAGGTGACTGTAGTTGTGATCTTAAGATGCATTCTTATTCCCAGCTCTTATATTCTAACTCTGATTCCAAGATACCTTGAAACAAGCAGCTTTCCTGTGTTATGCACTTCCACCATGATGTTTCTGCCTTGCAGTCTGATGATCATGGACTAAATCTCCTAATCCATAAGCCAAACCAAACTCATCCTTTAGGTTTTAGGTGTTTGGCACTGTGTTTCAGAAAGTATAAAACTATCAAGTAAATAAGTGAATCCTGAGTTAAAGGTAGATATCCTTTAGATATCTAAGGTATCCTTAAGATACCTTAAAAAAAATATATATATATATATATATATATTCAAACTATATGCACTTGATATATATTCATAATTATAGAAGAAAAAACAACCCAATTAAAAATTGGACAAAAAGTTTGAATAGACATTTACATATACTTATCAAAATACCAAATAAACATACAAATAGATGTTCATTGATCGTTAGAAAAATGTGAACTAAAATTCCTTAAGGTAACAATCTAAACTTAGAAAAGTGAAACCATAAAAGACCATACCAGTCATTGGGGCTAAATGAAAAGGAATTACAATTTTAACACTGCTCATGGGAATGTAACATGATCCACAGTTTACCTAGCCTTTAGATTATTTCTTTTGGAATTTTTGTTTGTTTATTTGTTTTTGCCTTTTTGAGATTGTATCTCACTATACAGTTCAGGCTGGTCTTGAACTCATACTTTCCTCTTGCCTCAGCCTCCCAAGTACTGAGATAACATGGGTAGGCCACTATGTCCAGCTGGACTGTTTCTTAAAAAGGGAAGTATATACCTACTTCATGATCTATTTATTGATTCTACTATGAGATAGTTAATTTTATGTGTTGTCTTAACTATAAGTTGCTCTTATATTTGATAAAACATTATTTTGATATGAAATAAAGTACAAAAAACACTGAATTTTGAATTTGAAGAAAAATGTAGGCTCTAGTGTAGACCTAATCATTTTTAGCACACAGTTATAATGAGCCAGGAATGGTATAAATTCATGTAGAGTGATGACAATAGGATCAATAGAAAACATAGAAGAGCAAACCACAGAAGGCACCAGTAGAGAGAAAGCAGAAGAGAATGGGGTTATTACAATTGCAAAGGAAAACAGAACTTGTTGACAATGTAAAATATTACCAAGAAACAAATGGCAATGGACATTGCAAGGAACAGGAGGCTGCTGAAAATTCTACCATAAATAATCGCTATTGTTTAGTGCTGAACATAGATTATAATATGAGGGGGTAAGTGAGAAGAAAAGCTTTTAGGAAACCAGTTCTTTGAAGAGGTTTTATTGTGAAGTAGAAGATGGGAAATTGTGACTGAAGGCCTTCTTTTTTTATTTTCTTTAACGTGGTATAAACTGGAGCATATTTGTAAACTGAGGGAAAATAACCTGGCTGGGGGAAGAGTTGAAAAACAAAGACAAGGATGGTGGATAAGCATGTGGCAGAAAGTAAATTGAGAGACATAAAGACTTGATATCCACATTCTCCTTCTTGTTGAAGTTCTATAAAAAAAAATAATAGGAAGCAGAGGGATCCACTGCTGTGGTAGTGGGGGCCTGAAAATAATGCAATGTGATTGGGCCAGAAAGTCCCCCAAAAGGCATAAAACATTGATTTTATGTCAATTGGCATTGCTAACAGTAATTATGAAAATTAGCCAATAGCCCAATTAACATTCTGCCTGAATAACATGCAATTTGTGTTTCCGTTTGATAACCTGACACATTTCACTATACAACAGACAACAGAGAAGATCTCAGTTCTAATTAGGATACTCTTTCATTTATATATTAAGTCCAAAGAATTTTAAGTGATTAATATTTTTAAAAATTAGCCTGGTTATTTCACTTCTCCCTCAGATAAAGATTAAATGTTAAACAATTATAGTAAGCAATGAATGTAAGCTACTCGACCTTGATCCTAAGTCAGTCTCCAGAAATTGGTAAGAAGACCACACCAGGGATTTTCTATGCTTAAAATAGAAATAAACTCCAGGCATTTGTTAAGGGATATGGCAAACCAGGTGTCAATTTGGCTGATTTTAAGCATGGTAGAAATGCTTAAGTCTGCTGCAAGGCATTACTATAACGTTAGTGACAATGCTTATGAATCATAATTAGCAACAAATCAATGATCATTCTTTTTAACAGGAAAAACTATGACTTCATATCTAGGATGACAAACAAGGACCAGAAAATAAGTGCATCCATGCACGCTAGACATCAGATTTTAGAGGGAGGCCATAAGCTTAAGGAAAGCCATAACAGTGGAGAAGAAATATAAATACCTTTGCAGACTTCTATTGCAAATCTTCAAGGTGTGTAAACACCAGGGTCTATGTTCTGTTCTCCCTTGTACCTTCTCCTTTGCTCTTCACATCCCCATCAAAGATTGACTTTTCTCAATATTACTAGTCACAATTAACGTTATTATTATTATTACTATTATTATTATCATTATTATTACTATTAAATGTCTTTGCTATTTGTCTTCCACCTTGCAAATGCACACTGCACAAGGAGAGATTTTGCTGACTTGGCATGTAATGTCATCAGTCTGGTAACATTCTCTGGCATGTGGGAAGGGACCCAGTAGATACTTGTTAAATGAAGAATTTGGTGAACCTAGAAATTTGTTATGTTTTCATTTGTGATCCTTCCAGGGATCCTTCTGTTCCAGCAATACTCAACTATCTCCTCTTTTGTGGTTCTCCTTGCTGTTTCATGCCCCTGAGTCTTCCACACCCTTTTTTAAAATTTGTTTTCTCCCCTTACAATATCCCCCCAGAGGATGGATACACACACACACACACACACACACACACACACACACACACACACACACCCTCATTTACTCCAAAGGGCAACCTTCAAACATCAAGTGCAGTACTTAAATATTTTGTCTTAGTGAAGATTGCCCTCAGCACCCTCACTCTTTCATTCAGTCTTTACTAATCTAGCTCGTACTCACAGAAGGGTTTCTGTATACCTGCTACTGTAATGGGCACAGCAGCAAAACTCTGCAAGAAAACACAGAAGGATCCTTGACACACGGAGTGTGCAGCATCACCACAACTGTGCCTTTCTTGTCTCTCCTACAGCATCTGGCAACCTACAATGCAATTATAGTTTACGTCTGTCTTCCCAACTAGACTCTGAAGTCCTGCAGGCAATACCATTTCCTATTTATCTCCATTACCCCAGAATCTACCATAATGTCTGTTCCTTGATAAATGATTGCGTGAGTGAAACAACTTAATGGCCAAAGGATATGAGAGAGATTGTTTCCACCCATCATGCTGACAACATACTTCTTTTCCCTGCTGGCACTTCAGGTTTCTGTGCTGTTGTCATAGCTGCTGCTTTTACTTGTGATCTTTTGGCTGTTTTCTCCTTTCTACCCTGGCGGTGACTCATTCACCAATGGTGTTGTACTGGGTACTACACTAGACACTATAGTGTCTTATTGATTTTCATAGCAACACTCCCCAAAACTATGTCTGTCCTTATTTTGAACAATATGTTTCTTCTCCTGTTCCCATTCCCTTCCTTTTGTAAATGTCTTAGGCTCACGAGCTTATGTAAGCCATCCTTGGTGGAAAAAGTCCCTGAAGCTTTGATATTTTCCACAGAAATCCAAAATGCTCTGTTTCTTCTCCCTCTCCTGCTTTGTTGCTAAATTTACTTTGACCATAAAGGGTCCTATACAGATCTTCGCAATGTAACAAGTCTAGGCTATATTGATTTCTTTGACAAGTGACAAATAAAACACCATGATGAGTTGTTTCTGCACAAACCAAAAAGAGTTACAACTTAAGACAGCTGTCACTGGTCCCAGTCCTACCTGGAGATTAACAGGACTTTCTCTCCTGCAGAAAAACTAACAATGGTCAATCTCTTCCTTCAGCCTGAGACGGATGGGCATTTGGATATTTAGTTTATATAACAGCAAGTACAATGGTCTCTGTACATTATAGCTCACAAAGCTTATGTTGTACAAAAGCCAAAAGATTTAATAATCAGGATGTGAAAATTATCTTACTATACCTTGGCCTCACTTGTAATACAGTACATAAAATGCAACACTAAAAGTGTGTGAAAAATTTGCATGGTATCTTCAGGTTTTGAACCCATACCGACATTGTTAGACTCTCAGCATCTTAATTTGCTAGCTTTGTGATTTTCAGAAAGCTATTCAATCCTTGCCTTAATGCATTTTGCCTTAATCAGGAAATACTACCACACCCATAGGCTTGTCTGGAAATTAGGTAAAATACTATTCAAAAGAGGGTCCATAATTTTACTATGGATGTGAAGATCCTTTCTTTAGCCCTATTTAATATCCTTTATTTAAATATTCTTTTAAGATATTCTTTTAAGAGAACATTTTGCTAAAATTTACCTACCCCTTGACCTGTACTGTTCCGTGTGCATTTTATATATAATTACTAACCCGGTGGATCATTCCAATATGAGCATCCTTTTCAGCAATATGGGTACAGTTCTATCTCACTGGAAGCAGATGTACATTATGTTTCACAAAACAAGAAGCTGATCATCAGTCACAAAAAATAAATGTGTAGCCCACAGGTCTCAGCACAGAGTAAATACCAGTATTGTTAACCAATGGCTGAAGAAAAATGAGAAAACCCATTGTCTATGATGTGAATTATACATCATAGTCTCCTGGCTCTTTGGGACTGATAACAATAATATTTGAGGATATAAGATTCTTAAAATTCGGAGATTTTCTCCTTTTAAATCCATCTCTAATTTTCTGTTTTCTTTCATTGTAAATGATAAAATTTCAATTCCATAGGAAAAATAAGGTTACTAACAAGAAAATATACTTAGTAAAATTTATCTACTGTATATTAGTGTTTCAATCTAATCTCACACAGAGGTGCATACTTTGGAGAGCAAAATAACCACCCCTTGTCTTTAAGGAACTCACTTTCATGGGATAGGCAACAAAATGATATAATAATTGCTTTATTATTATAACATAGTGGTTTTATTGCTGTAATAAATTATCATGAAGATATTATTGTAGTTTCAAACAAGAGATGTTGATCTCTGCAGTGATCAGAATTCTAAGAAAGAAAAAATGTCAGCAGGGCCACAGTTCCTTCTGCAACTCTATAGGAGAATCTAGTCCCCTCTTCTCTTAGCTTTCACTGGTTTCCAATTCTCCTGGCCTATAAACACATTGTAATCTCTGCCTCCGTCATCACATTGTTTCATCTTACTGAGATCTAGTACTCTACTTTATGTTCCTTCAAGAACACTGGTTATTAGAGTTGGAAATACACATTCAGGATGATTTTTAACTCAGTTACATCTTTATTCCAACAAGATGACTTCTACAGGTCCTAGAAACGAATACATGGACCCTACAGGTCCATATATTTAAGGGGGCCCATTAGTCAAGTCATTAAAACAAACCATGATGATGTATGATATATGAACTTGCTCAATTGAAGATCAGAAATTAAGGTTCCAAATGGTATGATACCTTGTCCAAGATCACTAACATAGAGACTGGCAGAAGTGGAACACATATCCTGAAGTTACTCGAAATGCCTGCTCTTTTTAATTTCTATTCAATTGTGAGATTATAATACAGTATCACAAGAGACTCTAAATGACCATCAGAATTTTCTCAGGTCAAACAAAGCAGGATTATGAAAACCTTTGCGAAAGTTAATCTCAAAGGCAGGTAAAGAATAAAAATGTTGCTTAAGATTATGATAAATAGATAAATAAGCATCAAGTACTATATCATGTGAAGCCTATGATGGAAGGTAAAGTGTTCTAAGCGAAAATCTCTAAAATTGACCCATTTCAGAGGAAGAGAGAATCTAAGCACATGGGAGAACAGAGGAGGGAGTTGAAAGTCACAGGTGGGTGTCAGTTGAAAGGTAACTAAGACAGGTAGATTTTGCATAGCTCATGATGGTTTAACAGACACTTAGAAGGCCAAAACAAACAAATAAACAAGAACAGAAGATAAACCATGGGACTATGTTGAGAATCAGAAGAAATATAATCTGCTGTAGTGCAGGATACACAACAAAGATTGTTGATGAAGAAGAGTTGGATCTTGGTTAAAACATTTGACAGCATTTTTTATGCTATGCCTAAGAATTTAGATTTGGCTCTAAACACTGGGAGCCACTGAACACTTTGCAACAGGTAGTGAAAGAAGCCAATGGAAAACAAAAATCAAGAGCAATAAGATCTGTTCCTACAAGATTTTTTTGTGTGTGTGTTTTTATTCTAGAAAGTGCAATCTTATTGAGCAATTGTTACCTTTGTTCTAAAGAAGGGTGTAGTAAAAAGCACACAGGCTCTGAGGTCCAGTTCTTTGCTAGGAGCATGAAACAGTGGGACATCAGCCATTTTCTCCCCATCAGTGTTACTTTCCTGTCATTGCAACCAAATACTCAACACATTCAATTTAAAGAACAGGATAACTTGGGGTAGGGTCTCAGTCCATGACCAGATCACTTGAAGGCAGAAATAGTATGACACAGGGCCATGGAAGACAAAAAGTTGTTCACCTCATAGTGTCCGGGAATAAGAAAGAAAAAGGAAGATCCTTGAGGGGAGATGCACCCTTTCAGATTATGCTCCCAGTGACCTGGCTTTGCTACTCAGCATATTTAACTATGAATATGGATGAATGTAAAATCTTCATGATTCAATCGGCTTCCAAAAGAGCCACTTCTAAACACATAAGAATTTTATGGGACACTAAGGATCTAACAATAACATGATACTCCTGACACCCAAAATCCTCATGTGCGGCTCTTTACATAAAATGTATTTAGTCCATTTCTAAGAGTCACCAAGGCATTAAATGTTCCAACATTTCTGTAAAGTACAAGTCGAAAGTCCCCTGTGAACTTCAGAGTAGCCTCAGCATAAGTCTCTGTAAAAATTCAAAATAAGTTAAATACATCTAACATGCAATAGTTACAGGAGAAATATTCCCTTTTCAAAAGGAAGAAATAGGTGCAACAGAAAGAAACTGGATAAAATTAGTACTGAAATCCAGTGGGGCAAACATTAAACCCCAATTTAGCTCTATGCCCAGTCCCTGGAGCAAGATGTGGTGATACAAAAACTCTGAAGGGCTTCAGGTGGCCCTTATAGCCTCCTTCTTGAAGAGGCTCCACCCACCAGCTTCTGTGCCTTGTCACCCCAAAACTCACGCAATCATGGGTGCTGGGATCAAGGATGCGAAGCTGGGATTGATGCATGGTACAAGACTGGGATTAAAGATGTAAGCCTGGGTAAAAGACAAGGGACAAAGTGAGGGCTGTGCTTATTTCTTGCTGCTTACTGTCTGTTACCTTATTCCTGCCAGTTCTGTGGTACTCTTCTGCCATGCCACCCTGTCTTAGAGCCAGTCCACTATGAACTGAAACCTCTGTAAACTGTGAACTAAATAAATCTTTGTCCCTTTAACTTTGGCTGTCAGATATTTTGTCCAACCAATGAGAAAAGTAACTGAGGTGTCATTCGAGGTTTTTCTCTATCGACATGCCTCATCTATGGTACTTCCAAATTCATGGAGACTCCATTGTACTTTTGGCTTCACCCTCGTAACTTCCCACACTGCCCCCTCAGAGGCACCTTTCCTGGCCTCAAAGGTCTTTTTCTAAAATCTGAGTGCAATTCTCTCACTCAAAGGTCTTTTTCTAAAATCCGAGTGCAATTCTACACAATTCTTTCAGTAGGCGTGTTCGCACAAACAGCATTATATGAATGATTCCAACATCTACTGCCAGCTCAAGTGGTAGCCAGGTACTTCTGGATTGTGGCTGCTTCTACTCCTGCCAGCTCAAGTACTGGCTAGACTGCTCTGAGTAGCTAGAGGACTGAGCTCTTAGAAAAACTTTCCTACTCGGCCAAGAAAAACTGAGCTCCCTAAATTCTGTTATGAAAACAAAGTCTTTCACTTTTGAATGTTTGGGCCTACAAAGGGGGATGAAATGATCTTTCTGATTCCCAAGGTGTCCTCAATTCACCTATTTTATTGTCCTGATGTAAAGTAACTAGCTTCTTTTTCTATTGCACCTATCTCCCACATCATCTGTCATCCAAGTATTAAACAGGCCTGACCCTTCTCACCTTCTGAGATCAGAGATCATGAACATTCAAGGTGGTACTGCCACAGACAAATTTTCTGACAGCATAACTAACAGTCATGGTATCTAATCTGAAGAACAATGGTGCCCTTGTTCCCAGTTGAAATCTTCTGAGCCCCACCTTTACTTTATGCATTTCAACCAGCATTCTGATCTTCTGAGCTCTAACCAGAATTTTCTATTATTTTAGCGTACAACATTCTGGGCCCTCTCTAGCTGATATCACTAAGCCTTGCTAACCTTTCCATGACATTACTTTCAAAGGATTCTCAACCATATGATTAGTTACAATCGAAGCAATAACCTCCACCTATTACTAATTTCTGTCTTATTTTCCCAACACAGGGATAAGAGACTCAACACCCACAACGTAAAAGATAGGTTTATGTTGCTCATGGTTTCACTCCATGGTTTGCCAGCTCCAAAGCAGAAACAGCATAGCAGAAGGGTATGGTAGACAAGAAGTGGTTCATATCATGGTAGCAAAAAGTTAACAAGCAAAGAGAGGAACCAGGAAGAGAGGGAGTGCACCCAGGTTATGCCCTCAGGGGCTCATCAGCTCTGACCAGCCCTGCACTCTACTTGCACTTTTAGCCACGAAAACAGTGAAGTAGCCCACTGATTAGGCATGATCCAGTCGCCCCCCAAGTCCCATGGCTGAACACAGGGGGCTTTTCTGGGAAATTCCAAATCAAAACCATAACACCATCTGAGCAGGTAAACCAACTCAATTGTTTCCAGTTTCAGGGAAGAAACCTGGGTATGCACTCTTTTTGCTTTGAAATGAGTGATTTGCTTCTGCTTGTTATCTAGCCACAGAAGGCTTTTGCTGTGTAGACACTGAGGTCTCCAAGGACTAAAATAACTAATGAAATTGGATACAATGATTAGTTACAATGCACGATGTCTTGTCTTTTTCTTTTTTTCTTTTTTTTTTTTTTTTTGTCTTTTTGAGACAGGGTCTCCCTATGCAGCTGAGGCTGGCCTTGAGCTCACTGTTGTAGCCCAGGCTGGTCTCGAACTCGCACCAATCCTCCTGCCTCAGCCTTCCGAGTGCTGGGATTACAGGCGTGAGCCACCACGCCCGGCTATTTCACGATGTCTTAAGGGGCTCTAATCTTCAAAATCCCTGAGAAGAACCTGGATCAGAGTAAAACATAGCTAATAAAAGGTTGGAAGGGCATTTACCTTCTTTGCTGGAGACACCTGTCCAGTCTCTGCCCCTTATTCTTTTCTGGCTGTGATGAGAGAAAATGCATGGCTACTCACCTCTGACAGCATCCTCAACTGGTATACCAGCAGCTCAGGAGTGAAAGGCAAGGTAGAAATTGAAAAGAAAAATCTAAACAAAGGCCCCCTCTGGCACACTCATGGTATCTCATTTTCTTGTCCCATGAATCAATCTGCATTTCCCCCATTGTTTTCTCTTACTCGGAAGTTATGAGCAAGAGAAACACTGACCTTCTGTGGGTGCAAAATAAATTAATATCTGAGAATAAAACCAAGTTTTTACAATAAAAGTATTAATTATGACTAGCACTTGTAAAACATATTATAAAGCACTTTCACACACATAATTCCATTTTACATTTACAGAATTAATGAAACAACACATAAAACATGCTTAGAATTATGCTTGAAACAAAGCAGGTGTGCAATAAATATCATTTTCCTTCTCATTTACCACTGTATTATTTCTTCTGTCACCATCTCAGCCTGCCTCTGGGCTGTCACTTCCCATTACTCTCTGCAGTGAAAATTGGGGCAATATTGCTCTCTTCCTTACCCTTCTCACGAACAGAATCCTACCAAATCCCTTTAAAATGAACCTGCAGGAGTGCAGGATGACAGTTTTTGTAAATCATTTTAATGGGAAAAAATTATTTCTCTACTCAACATAAATACAGCCTGTGTCTGTTAAACTAGAACAGTCAAACACCAGTAGTCTATTTCAGCTGCCCTAACAACCAAATTACATCAGAACACAGTCAGTTAAATGATTGCCACATGACCAGTTATGCACATAATCAGAAATATTACCATAATTATGCTATTGTGGCTCCCTTGATGTTGTACAGGCACCAGGATGGCCCTTTAAATCCTAGAAAACCATAAATAAACTAATAATTCATCCTGTGGCAGGAGTCCTACAAAATGTGAAGTGCTTTTTTCCTTTGCATCTTTCTCACACACACACACACATGCACACACGCACATACACACACACGCACACATGCACACATGCACATACACACACACACACACACATGAGAGAGAGAGAGAAAGAGAGAGACTTATGTGCACTAATTTATAAATAAAGCTCTACTGTGGGAAAACATCTGCTTTCTATTCTCTACTATGGCATACAAAAGTAAATACATTAGCCCTTTTCCTTGCCTACTTTTCTTTGTCTATCAATATTAAGTTCATCCTTCAATGTCACTTCCATGTCCCCTACAGTCAGAATTAACCACTTGTCTTGGCTCCCACAGCTGGATACAGGAATGACAATTAGTTTTCTATAGTGTGTAATACCTGGCTGTTTATATGCTGGACCCTTCCACAAGATGATGGCAGGACAACATCTTTATCTTTGTGGTCTCCCTAAGGCTTATTGTGGTAACTGGCACTTGGTAGATGTTCAGTTGATGTTTGTGGAATTTAAATGAAAGTTGCATGAAAAGTACAGAGCACAAACAGTCATTTCTTAAAATGCCCAGCTGACCTATATCATGAGTGCATTCCCCCTTCAAACACATGCAAGCTTCCTGTGGAGACTATATTTTATATTTACCAGTGTGTATTCAACAGATCTTATGGTAAAAGGATGTTTCCTGATACTATGTCAGTGACAAAGGGTACGCAGTACACTGGCTAAAAGATACTACAAAAACTTTCTACACTACACTTCACATGAGAATCAAAATGATCAATCTCTTTGAAGAAGGAACCTACAGACCCTAGACTGATATGTGACATTTAGGTCTGCGAGTCAGGGACCATTCTGTTTGAAGCATTTAAATGTGACCTGGAAATCACCTAATTACTAGGGCCAGGGGACTCAGAACCAACCCCAATATTTCATTACTCCAAAACATCGACTACTAATAATATAGAAATCATGGTAATAGAAATGCTATTCAACAAATTCTCCTCTTATTTCAGGATTTCAGTCAAGATAGACTATCTCTTATCTTTAGGAAACAGTGTGATACAGTGGAGAAAACATAACCTTGTACCCAGAAAGATTTGATTCAAATAGCAGATTTGACAATTGACAATTTATAATCTTCCACATGTTAATGAAATTCTCTGAACTGTACTTTCTTTATAAAATTGGAATGCCAAGATTTTTCTTACGTAGAAAGACGTTCATTGCCTATCCCTGACTTCTGGCATATCAATGTTAATGCTATTCACTCTGGGCATAAATACAGCCACAGGGAGTCCATGTATGTCCACTAGTCTTCTTAAGTCTTCTGAAAATACCAGACTATAAAAAAATAAATATATCAGAGTATAGTGAAGAATTTTCATGGAGTGATTTCCCACTGTTTTATGAGACAAAGTGACAGAGAGAACGTATTAGTACTCCTTATGGTAAAAAATGATTGATTGATGTTATAGATGGAATGGGCAACCTTCTTGCATAATGCAGGGCTAAGTCAGCACTCTGAGTCATGGCTATAGGCTATGCTTACAGGGTTACAACCTCGTTGGCCAGGTGGCTCTGAGCAGTCAAAGGCAATTTTCTGCAGAAGGAAGACAGCTTTAGCTCGTTAGCAGCTATTACTCACAGCAGCCAGAGATCTGTTCTCCCAGTAAAGGGGATATGGGCAGAATATTGACTATCTACACTACATGCATATAACTTTTGTCTGGACAAGATAAATATGCATCCAAATGGATCCCTAATCCCAAAGGAGTCCATCCTGTGATGTGCCAGCCCCTAACTCTAACCTTTGGTGATAACTGATCCTGAGTATCCATGAATATTAAACATACATAGATGTTGCCAGTGTTTCACATATATTCCTTTGGCTCTCATCTCCACGATACACCTGCTGCAACCTAAAGCAAGCCCAAGGACGTCCTTTTGTTCCTCACACACTGGACAAATCAGCAGTGCAAAGGAGTAGGTGTTCCTAGGAGCTGCTCTCAATGACAACAGATGAGAATTGGAGGATCACCATCAAGCTTCTTCAACTTTCAACTCTGAGTTGCATACTTCACCCTTCCCCAGAGTTTCACAGGAAAACTGGAACCCAGTTACCCATTTAGGAACAGATTAAAATCTAGACACTTCATTATGGCTCTCTTATTTTTCTTGCACTTACCAGATGTGCTTTGTGTCACCTCTCACTATGATGTGAACACACTTTGTCCCTTCTAAAACTTGTTTTGGAATTTAGGTGCATCTGTGGGGATTTCAAAGGGTAAAAGCATAATCTGACTTTGGTACTTGGAGGCAGGGTCCCTGAGAGTTGATGAAGATTAGATAAGGTTCCCAAATTGAGGCCTCCATGAACAAGTACCAAAGAAACCAGAAGACCCACTCACACTTCCATGTTCCTGCACCATCTAGGAGCTCTGTCATCAAAACAACCATCACCAGATGAGTCCTCTAAAGCTCAAACTTGAATCATGAGCCAAATAAATATTGTGTTATTAGTAATGATAACAGACTCAGACACCTCTTAAATAAGGTACTTTCTTTCTAATCTATATCTCAGAGTCTTAATAAGGGAACCCAAACTAAGATCATTCCTAATCACTGAGACTCAATATCTACATTTGTAGCATAACCTAACACTTCCCAGATTGTATTGTACAACAAGATGCATCATGGCTACTTGTTATGACATTATCATGGCTACTTGTTATAACATTATTTGATTAACTACAAAACACAATTTTCCCACAAAGTTGGAGGATAGAATTAAACCACCTGTATGCAGGTACACATACCCACATACTTACTATGAACATTATACCAACAAAATAAGCATTGTGAAGAATATAGCTGTCTGGTGTCACCAGTCTTTACTGACATTTATGTGCTCTGGAATGGACTCGTGGTACTTCTCCCAGGACCAAGATACTTACAGTGATAAGCAGTAGAATGTGATAGCCAGTCTTTCTGCTCTTTCTTCTCCTCTTCCTCCCTTGCTCCTGATGTCCTCAGTTTTCTCTCCTCTCTTCCTTCTCTTTTTCTAAGTGAACAATCATTGCGAAATACCAAACCATTGAACTTCCATTTTTTTTTTTTATATTGTCTTGGCCTTTATGGTAATCATACTGTACTTCTTTTCTCTTGACATAACAGTGGTACATACAAAAGAGGCTGCAATCTTTTTTTCCTTTTTTTTTTTTTTTTTTTTTTTTTTTTCCAGAACTGGGGATTGAACTCAGGCCCTTGTGCTTGCCAGGCAAGTGCTTATTCTACTGAGCTATCTCCCCAGCCCCTGAGGCTACCATCTAAAAAGAAAAAAATGATCAGGAAATTGTTCAACAGTTGAGATGACAGTTTCAGCACGGAGGTTCTTCCTGCTTGGCCTGGCTCTCACCTCCTCTGTTAGTTACCCTCAGTGACTTGTGCCAGTGTGCTGGGCAGTGCCAGGCTGGGTAGGTGAAAGACCCCAAAAACTCCACCAAAAACTATTAGAATTAATAAACAAATTCAATAGCTAGATACAAATATATCATTTTATATTTCTATTTTTATTAAAACAGACATATGTATTTTTCTGTTCATTGAGTAAATTCAATGAGTTCAATGAATTTAATTTTTTATATGCTATATTGTACATATTTATAGCTAGGTAAAACTTGTTCCCCAAAAAGAACTACACTGTTAGGACCAGACTGATAGCTGAGTGGACTAAAGGCCCTGTTCTGGCATAGTGCATTGGGGGGGTTTGATCCCCAGTGTGCTGTGCTGGTCCCACCCCTGGGGTGCACTGAGATGAACTTCCATTCTTCCCACAATAACAAGTCTTAATTGTGCAATAAAAGAACTCCTCAGAAAAAATAAAAAATAAAATAAAACAGACCTATTATTTCCTATTCTGCTCCATGAAGAGAGTGACAAATTGGAGACTGAAACACTAGAGCAGTTGGCATTAATTAATACTAAATTTACTGAATCAAACAATGAATTTTAAAGACATAATTCTAAGATGTCATTTCAATTAAGGCACTGTCACTGAGATAATGGATGTGGGTAGTGTCCAGGAAAGTTGATCATGGCAATGTTACAGGAAGAAGCCATTAACTCCAGAGGAAGAAAGAAAAGAAATCCCAGCTCCTCAAGGCTTCTAGAAGAAACTTCAGTGTTTCTAAGCTATTAAACTTCTCTATCTTCTCAATAAAGACACATCTCAATTAAATTCCATAATCTAAAACAATTCACTTTTGCTTTTCCACCACTATACTAAGACACAGAAGAAGCAATTGTGTCCCTGGGTTTAAGAGAGAAGAAGACATTAATTAGGGTGCAAGTTGGCAATTGACACATGACTTGATCTTTCTCCCCAAAGTGATTCCCTAGGCAGGGCTCAAAGAAATTAACAATAGCTTCTCCATAACGTTGGAAAACTAAGACATGAAAGGAACAGAAATCATGATCGTAATAGAGCTAGGGACATCTCTCTAATTATTGAGTTCTACTTTAAAATTGTGTATGTAAAGATAAGGATACGGAAACTGGAGCACTGTGGCTTGAAAACCACAGAGCTGAGACCTCAGAACTGTTTATTTCTTTCTCCACAACAAAGTTGGTCCCTACTGGTGCTCTTCATAAGGAAAAATACAACAATGAACTTTTAAACAGAAATTTAAAGGTCTAATAAAGATAAGCATATGCTGTCACCAAATATAAGCATATAGCACATCTCTAATTCTCAGATTATTTATTATACAGAAATAATGACTATTAATTGAGGAGTAAATCCCCACAGAGCACCATGCTTTCCCTCCATGTCTACATTACATTGCTCTATTTTATGCATCTGTCACACTATATCAAATTCAGAAGCTCAGTACATCTGGAAAAACAAAGTACAGTATGTGTGTGAGCTAAAAGGTCCGCTAAAGCAGAGTGCAGGGTAGGGCAGAAAGTAGCAGGTCTTGTCACTGAGGAATGTTCCCTCCATCGCCAAGTGAAAACATCTATATTCTCTAATGTGAGCCATGTGGAAAGGATAAAAGAGACACCACCAGCCCTGGTGTTTTACTGTTTTACCAATCCCCAGTTGGCATCTATTGTGTTTTGGATGCTTTGTTTTGCTTATTTTTTCTTTTGTATCTTAGAATTTTTCTTAAAACAAGCAGCACTTCTGGCCCAAGATACCCTTGGGGATTCCTGTTCACTTGGACGATCTGAAAAAAAAAAGGACAATTTCATTTTTAATTATAAATATTCATGTGTTCAGCTGAGACTGTGCATGTCATTATGGTTCCCAAATTAGTTCAGAAGGAAACTGACATATTATTCAAATTTCTTTATTCTTCATCGAAGCAGAATAGGGTGACATTTTTCTTTTGAAAGGAAATGGAAATTTTTCCTTGTCTTTGTCACCTGAAAATTCTTCATCCCCAATAAAATCTTGTTTGCAGAGTTTCTTCTTACAGTTACAAGAGTTCAAGTGATCAAGAGAAGCAAGATATTCCAGTTTATAAGAGAAGAACTGCCTTAAATAAGATTAAAGCCAAAGGTGACAATATGAGTCATATACAGTAGTGATTCATTTGGTTCTCACAAAGAGCCTATTATTATCCCTCAGTGTTGAGATGAAAACTTGAGAATCAGAAAAGTTAAATGTTTTGCCTAAGGTCACATAGCTCTTAAACAGTAGAATGAAGATGCAAATTAACCCTTTGAACTCCAAATCTAGTTCTTCCAATCCATAATAACTGCTCATATATCCCATTATCCCTATAGATTATTCCCTGTTTGGAGAAGACTTGGTTAGATCCTCTCATTAAACCAGCTGGCATGTCAACCATAGCTATTCATGAACAACAGATGAATGAAGGGGGATCAAAGAAATTAATTAATTTGATAAATATTATACAAAGGCATTAAAATTATATACATATATATATACTGTCCTTGAAGATTCTTTTTTTTTTTTTTTTTTTTGTCTTTTTGAAACAGGGTCTCGCTATGCAGTTGAGGCTGGCCTTGAACTCACTTTTGTAGCCCAAGCTGGCCTCGAACTTGCACCAATCCTCCTGCCTCAGCTTCCCGAGTGCTGGGATTACAGGCGTGAGCCACCATGCCCAGCTTAAGTGAAAATATGTAGTCAAGTTTAATAGACAGAACAAAGAATGAAAATCATTTAGAAGCAGTAGAAATTGGTACCTAGTGAGGTATAAATACCTTCTACAAATACAAGAGCTAGTTAATTTTCTAGGCTTATAACCTATAATTATAAATGCAAAAGTTTTGTTTTGTTGTTTTTTTAGCTCTGAAACAGGGTGTGACTTTATTATTCAAGCTGGCCTTGAACCTAGTATGTAGCCATTCTGACCTTGAATGTGCAGTGGTCCTCCTACCTCTGTCTCCTAAATGCTGGGATTACTGGCTCTCCCAAATGTTGGGATTACTGGCTTGTTTCATCACACCCAGATGATCCAGTACTTTTAAAACCACTAACCCACAACTTCTTTAGGGCAGAAATCTATGTCTAAAGTTCTTCTTAGTGTCCAATCAGGTTGCCATCAAGATATCAAGCAGGCTAAATTGTCATCTGAAGGTCATCTTCCAAACTCATATGATTGTTACAATTCCTTTCCTTACTGCTGTAAAACCCAAGGCCTAAAGAGACTTTCTAACCTCTGAAAAGCCTTAAGACTGCTTACGAATGATTTACCTGATTAAGTGAAGTCTACTCAGAAAACTTTTTTATTAACCCAAAGTCAAATTAATTAGATATCTCAATTACATGTATAAAATTCCTTTGCACTTTCCACATAATATAAAACAATAATAGGAATAAAGTTCATAGTAGTCATAGATACTTTTCCTCAGTCAAAGACAAGGGATTATATATGTACCTACACCCTGGATACAACAGAAGCACTGTTACTTTCCAGCTTGCAACTCTCAGATTTGTGCTTTTGGTGGCAATCCATACATCACTGTGACAATATCTTTGCATTTTTCACAGGTCTCCCAAATGGATTCCAGATCATTAGTCCATTAGGTAAGCCGGAGTGAGTACCTAGTGCTATACCTGCAACAGAACAAAGAAAACTTCATAGTTCAACACTATGGAAGCCTATATTTTCTCAAAAGACACTTATAGTCTACTTTGGAAAGAGCTGGAAATTGTTATTTGCAAAAAACGGCAGACAAAATTGCTACAGATAACATATAGTAGGTCATATCTATACAGCCAGGCCATGTCACCAATGAAGAAAACGACATCTGAAAGCAGGGCAGGTGCAGAATAAAGATCCTTGAATAATATAGATTTATAATGTTTTATTAATATCAAGATTAGGGAAAAAATAAAATAAAGACTTAAAGAGATACCAAGATAAATATCTAAGTCCCTTGCATATGGGCTAAGTCAGACCATGCCCTTGTGTCAACTAAGTATGCCCCTTTTCTACTGAGACACAAGACCATTGCTTGTAATTTAAGTGTGACCTCCCAAGATGAGACATTGTCTAACGCTGTTAAAGGTTGCTCTTCTGCAGTAATACTGCAACAAATATTAATTATTGCTGAGCTTAATTGTAGTTCATAAGATGTATCATATGCCTCCTTTTTGGTCATTTATCCTTGAAAGTACATGCATAAGACATTTAATCACTTATTTACTGTTCAGATGAAGATGACAGTGCTGTCTTGAAGAGGTTGTGAGAGGGTTAACTAATGTGATACAAAAATCATTTACCTAGCAGGGGCCTAGTGCACAGTAGGCCCTCTTGTCTATACTTAGCAGCCTCCATCCATCTGAAAGCAGATATCTAGGGTATTATTTATGAAAGGCTAGAGTCTGGCTTCATGTTAAATGAGCTTAGAGAAAATTCAAGTCTGGTAATCAAAATTAATAATGGTATTCAATCTAATTTTCCAAGTCAAAGGAGTGGAAGGCTGAGTTTTAATCAATCTTTAGAGGTCATTTCACAGGGGACTCATCAGGTAAAGGGCTTGGCGCCACCTTGTGCAAAAAAATGCCATACTTTTCTATGTCCACACATTCCAGTGGCAGGATACCTCGTGGCTCTCTTAGACATTTGAAGAGTCACTCATACTGTCCTCTGACCCTACACTGTCAATCCTTGCTTAATAGCAGGATATTTTTTCCTTTAAAAGTTACAAATTATTTCACTAGTTCCCAAAGAAGATACAATTGAATTCTATAATGAAGAAAAATTCAGAATCTACCATTAGTCCTCTACCTTCTTCTCAGCCCAGACAGCTAGATGCTTCCCCAGAGACAAATTCTGCAGCCACGTTTCTGTGAATCTTATTAGAGACAATGTGCGTGTGTGTATGCACATACATAGACGTTTACAAAGAATATAATACTACGTGCATTGCAACTTGACTCTTTTCTGCAGCTTTCTTTCATTTGCAATCTATTTTTTCACATATGTCAAATCATTTCACATCTGTCCATTTCAAATTGTCTCAAATATTTAGTTATTGCCTATAATGTATAAAATAACCATAATTCATTATATAATGTCTTTTGATAAAGATATGTATGCATGTGTATGTAATCCCTAATTTTTCTATTTTAATTAACTATTACTATTTCTATAATTAAAAATACTTTGCTTGTACTGATTTATGATACATTTTATGAATAAAATCTTGTCAGTGAATTATGCAAGTGTTAACCTAATTGGTTTTTATATATTCGTTAAAATATTTATTAAGAATCTAGTATTGTTGGGCCCTTTTATAGATGCTAATAACACAGTAGTGAATACAGTGTGTAGAATTATTCTGGAGATGTTTTCAAATTTAATAATAAAACCCATTTCATCTTTTAAAATCCTATTTTCGATGGGGTCTATGATTCTCCATTTTACTGAGGAGAATATGAGTCACAGAAAGATTAACTCATACAAGATGACACAGCTAGCAAGGAATGGAACAGGGATTCATGCCAGGCAGTTCTGTTCTAGCATTCCATGTCCCTGCCCCTACTACGTGCTATGCTTTTGCAAACCCTCTTAAATGCTCCATCACCACAGCAGTTCCATCTACAAGAAGACTGGCCTACTTTTATAGCAATTTCTTTTCATTTTTTAACCCCAAAAGACTCTGTTTTGCTTCCAAATATCCAAGCTATAATTACATTTTCCAAAGGCTTGTGTTAGGTCAGTCTTCCTAGAAACAGACTTGGCTGTTTGATGGATTTATACAAGCGATTTACTGATCATAGAAGAAGATTAACAGCAGCAAGTTAAGACAGAAAGATAGGCTGCTCAGCAATTTAAATATAACTGAAATCTAGCTTCAGCATGAATTTAGGGGGAGCCCTGGAAAAGAAAAAACATCATCATATGGTCCTCATAACTGGAAAAAAGGGGGAATCCCCTAATGGGTAGTGTAACTGCCAAAGATCCATTCACTTTCCATACACATGAGGCTTTGGGGGCACAATTCAGATCCGAACCACAACACTCTGTAAGTCTCTCAAAGAATTTGATACTTATATGATATCTAGTCCTACAAAGCAATTCCAGCATTTTTTTTTTTGATATTCATGGTCTGCATAGTCCTGCTCAGTGAATGTAAGATAGACTTGAAACTTATCTATAACCAATGGAATGCAGTTGAAATGCCTCTGTGTGACTTGTGCAAGTTAATCAGAAAAAGCCTTGCAGCTTCTAGCTTTGTTTCTTAGAATATTATTGCAAGGGAATCCAGTTATCAGGAAGAAATTCATCTACATGGGAGTACCATGCTATGACGAATCCAAACTAGCCATGTAGACCAATTACATGAAGGAAAATGACATGCCTGACTAACTTGTATCTATTTCAACCATGTTGTTAACTAGACCTATAGTCTTAACCATCATTGAACTGAAAAAACATGAAAACATCCACAGCTGGGTTCAACATTCCAAAAACAAGCAATAATAAAACTTGTTTTGACATAAAGTTTTGGGATGATTATTCATCTATAGATAAATGGAAATATACTTGGATATATACATATACTACTATGTAATAGTCTGTTTTCCATAGGAAGAATAGAAGTAAGGTTGTTCAATGGTAAGCTAGTCTCTGTCATAATGTATTATAAATACAGGCATGTAGTCTCAGGAAATATATTAAAAATGAATGGACAACAATGAGATTCAGAAGCATAATAACTTCCTGCTCTTGAAGGTCCATTTCCATAAAATTTAAGTTATACAAGTATTTACTGAATAATTTTAATGTGATCTGCTAGGAACTAAGAATGAACTTGAAAAACAAAAAACAGGCTTAGATCTCAAATTTATCACTTAAAAGTTATGTAATCTTGGTAGTTGATTCAAGTTTTATTTGGTCATTTACAATCTTTGTATAATGAAATGCCAACTAACTTTGTTTATGATTGTACAATATGATTCTTAATCCTCTTAGTGAATGACTCACTCAATGGTTTTTGTTAGTGTTTGCTAATTGAATTAATAATATGTGTAAAATATTTATCTCAATCATTAGTAAAAACAAAAATTAATGAGATAGCTTGTACGCTTAGGAGACCCTCAGTAAATATATTACTTTCTTCATATAGTTCCCTGTCCTTAAAAAGTCAAGGACTTCGGTGTATGGAAAGGAAAGTATTCATTACTATCAAAGAAAGAAACACTAAATACTAAAATATCTACAGTAGGATTAAAAATGGTGACAATCACATTTACCTTTAAGTAATCATTACAGGCCCAGAACTGACATCAGCAATAGAATCTGTGTCCCTACCCGAAGTTAACAACAAATTTCAGAATTTGAACCAAATTTTTTAGTACTGAGCTTCTCTATAAATAATAAACTCTTTTCTATTTTTAATTCATTTTTATGTTTATTTGTTTGTTTGTTTGTTCGGCCAGCTCAGTCTGCCCTGGGGGTGAGGCTGGAGCAGTATCAGGTGCCAGGGATCCAACTGCAGTCCCTGCAGTTGCCTAAGTGTTCCTAAGCAGGCACTTTAGAGCACTGAACCATCTTGCTGGCCTTAAATAATAAACTCTTCCTACAGCATTCTTTCATTTATCTCTCAGGAAAGCACTGAAAAGAGACTGTGTGTTCCAGCCATCATTGTGGAAGCTTTTGACAATTGTTTCTGTTCTATCAAGAAAGATGCTCTGAAGATTAGAGGCTCTGTGACATTCCTTTAAGAAGAGAAACCACCTTAGCATAACGTTTATGCATAGTGAGATGTCTGCAAGCAAAGAACAATTCTTCTGAAAGTAGAAAATGACTATGTAATAAAACGTGAGGGTGTGTCAGTCAGTGTTTTACGAGAGAAACAGATATGACACAGATCTGCAAGTGTCTAACAAATTACAAGATCAGCTTACAGTGGTCAGCCACAGAGTCAGATGAAGTGTGCAAGGGGAGTATGGAGACTAAAGAGTTCAGTCCAAGATCTGGAGCTCATTGCAACGTCCTATGAAAGTTCATAGTGGGAGGTCCATGGACCTGTATTCAATAAAAGTCTATGAAGTCTGTGCCAGAAACCAGGAGATGATGTCCAGACTGAAGCTCCTTGAAAGAAGAGAGGCTGTCCTTCCTCACTTCCCCTTTGTGCCATCCAGGGAATGAGACACAGTGGTATGCGTGCCCCACACCTTACAGTGTACACTTGCTGAACTGATATAGTAAACTTCTCTTAACTAAACTTCTCAAGTTGGCACAATCAGCTGACCTTTACAGAAGGGATCTCTTAATCATACCAAACCAGAATGGAGAAATGTTAATGCTTCTATTCAGAGGATTTGGATTCCTGTAATGGGTCCCTCACTCCACGCACTTGCAATGAAGGTATTTTACCTGGAGTAACACCAACATCTGACCACCACAAATAGGGAGAATGTAATACTCACATTGATTTCTGGAAAAAAAAATACTATCAAGGAAACAAACATACAATTGATTGAACATATATAAATTGGCTAAAGCCCTATTTAGTGACTCACTCATCCTTTTTTCTCCATTAGTCTGTGGCTACAGGCTTTTAAAACTCCTTTTCCAAAGGCTGTTTAATAATAAATATAAAATAAAATGTTTGCTTTCCCAGAAAACATAGAAAACAATGTCTGTTCTCCCACCTTGGAAGGTATAATCTGTCCGCATAAACTTAAGGCTAACATAAGCACATTAAGGCTTTCATGAGAGAATATAAAACAGTTCTCCTCAGGAAGAGAAAATGAACCCTGGAACAGAAATGGCACAAAAGTCAGAGCCTCAAGGATATCTTTCTTCATCTTCGGCCATCCTCGTCTCAAGATGTTTCCCTTTCTGGGAAAACTTCTACGTGAAATATCCTTTTCATTATCCTTATGTCACTTGTCAGTCATCCTTTACAAAACACCTCAGCAGTCATGTTTGCAGGTATCTCTCCTGACTTACTCGGGGTTTGGTTAAAAATGCCTTTCTGTCTGTGCTTACTTCTGTCACAGAGGGTTGTACTTATTCCTCTGTTCCCCTGAAGAGGTGCATCATTTATGCATAGTATGGTTGTGTAGTGTTCATCTCTGAAACCCCCATAGCAAGCCCTGGGAGTGGAATATGGATGAACCTCTCTTGTTCTTAATGACCTGACCAGGTGGGATCAAGCAAATAGCATAACCAGAGAAGTTTACAGAAGACTCTGCTATGGTTTGTGTCTAGTTGTCCCCCCAAGGCCTCAAGCAGTGATGGGGTGACAGGCTTCTAGAGTATGTGATCAATTCACGATCCAATGCTGGGACTACGGCTGGGATTACTACCCCCATGGATAACCTGAATGCAGGATAAGCCAGGGAGAGAGATTTGCCCTCTGCCTCTGCAGCCACCACTACTGCTGCTCCTCCTCTTTTGCTCTTTCTCTTTTGCTGTTTTCCACCACTATGAACTCTTGCTCTCTGTCATACCTTGAGGCCAGCCAAGGACGGACAGAAGCCTTTATAAACTATAAGCTGAATAAACCTTTACTTTCTTCATTCTGGGTGTCAGGTATTTCATCCCAGCAATGAGAGTAAAGAAACTGAGACAACCTGGCACAAATTTCTCTCCTTTGTGGATATAGTTATAAGATCCACAGTAGGTGGAAGGCCGGCCCAACCAACTACACAGTATGTCTGCTACAGAGTGAGGCAAGTGCCTCACTTCTCTCTAATTTCTAGTCCAGGAAACTCTTAGACATATTAAGTAAGCAATATGTATTAAGTACCTACTCCTCAAGTTTCTGCAAAATAAGCGTGGCTCAGAATTATGAAAAGCGTGAGACATGGCTGAATGCAAAAGATGCTCCTACAGATACACTAACGAGATGGTATGAGGGCCTGAGGGTAATGCGGGATTTTGATTCTTTGAGAACTGTGTCATACTCTGATGTTTCCAGTCATGTCATTTGGCTCCTCTCTCGCTTCAGCTTCACCTGTGCTGGCCATGCAACCTCACAGTGTGTCACCTTGAGCAGGTGCTTTCTAATTTTTCTGCTTTAAGGCATGCTGCAGTGCAAGCATTTCTGCAAGCCCTAAAGAAAGAAGTTAGCAGTCTTAGCAGAATGCTCTGCAAATGGAGGACACAAGTCAGCTGGTAGATATCTCATTCTGCCTTCCCCTGGGGAATACGGAGAGGCTTTCTGCACATCTTTAGGAATGGAGGTCCTGGGAAACCATGGTCCTGAACCATGTTTCCCTTGACCATGCTCTTGAGTACACATAGTTTCGTGGGCCACAACTGGCTTTTCCTCCTTCCACGGCTCTCTCCCTGCACCCTCAGAACTGCTCAGAGCTATAACATTTCCTAAGTAAATTGCCTGAAGGATCCTGTCTCAGGCTCTGCTTTTGAGGAAAACAAAATTAAAATAGAAAGGTGAAAGACTTTTTATGATTTCATTGGCCCTTGGCTTTTTCACCCTGGTGAGTTTCTTTCTCTGTTAAATAATGTATTATATATTTATATAAAATAACATTTTACCGCTGTAGTGGTATAAAAGAAAAAGTAATCCAAGGTGAACTCATTAATATACATTCATTATTATCATTCTACTGATATTTTTCTTTTGAATTTTAACAGTGTTTAAAATTATTTTCATGTACACCTGAAAGTGCCACGGGTCATGGACACTGCACTTTCCATGCTGAGTACACAAATCTGTCCTAAAGAGGGGAAAGGATAGAAGAAAGGACGGCCTTATGGACAAAATCTGACTGGAGAGAAGCCTTAAATAATGGGATTAATTTGAACAAACACAGACATGGCTTTCATACATTTTCAACCCAGATTTGTTTTTTTAATATATATTTTATTGCATAAGTAAATCACAGTTACTGCAAGAAATATTAATAGTACAGAAATATTAAGATAAAAATGTTTCTTTTAATTTCAGTAGCCACTACAAGCTCAACACTGTAACAAATTTCCTGCGGGTGTTGAAGGTGTTGAACTGTTGCTTTGTTTTTATATTTTGCATAGTTTACATTAGTGAGATGTGTTCTCATACAGTTTGCCTCCATGCCTTGGAGGTCTGTTTTTTCTTTTTTATTTCCTGGCTTTTATTACTGATGTTGAATTTCTGCCTTTTGTTTGACCAGGACCTTTTTGATAATATATCATTTTTGCCTCATTACTTTTTTTATTTTAATTTTATTTTTATGCCTCATAACTTTTAAAACTTTCTCTTGATGCATAAATGTTACAACTTTAATATAACATATCTAGGGTGAAATGTCACAGTCCTTCCTCCATTTTGAAACTTCTCTCTCTTACTTTTCATCCTTATATCTCTCAGTATTCTATTCTAGATGACTTTCTGAAGTAATTTTTCCATTTTGTTTATCCACTCTTTAGTCATAGCTAGACTACTGTTTAAAATATCCTGAAAGATTCTCCCACACATGTACCTTTTTTTTCCCTAAAACTAAGTAACTTTTTAAGTTTGCCTGCTACCTATCATCTACATTCTTAGATATTCTATGCCTTTTTAAAACTTTGGAAGGCTGACCAAATAGCTCAGCAGATTAAAGTGTCTGCAAGTGGTCACAGGGGTGGAGGATTCGATCCTCAGGACTGCTGCACTGGCCCCGCCTCTGGGTTACACTGAGATGGCAATTGAGACAGAATGTGGCGGCATGCCTGTAGTCCCAGCTCATGGAAGGCTGTAAATAGGCAGATTACTACGAGCCCGATCTAGTAGTGAGACCCTGAGCACCCCGTAGACCCTTCCCTAAAATACCAAAAAAAAAAAAAAAGGATATCTGATTTTATTCCACATTCCATCTGATTTTATTACTTTTACTTTCTCAGGTCTGCATGTTCTATCTGTGATACCTGCTGACTACCTCTGATGGTCAGGTTCTTTGGGGTTTTGTGACATATTCTCTTTGGATATGTTTTTCAAAGCCTGAGCCATGCCACAGGATTTGGAGCCTCCCTTGGGGATGTTTCCTGGGTGCTCTGGATGGAACTCTACAGGTTCAGAAGGCCTAGACCTTTTCATGTGGTCCTCAGTTCAAGTCTCCAAGGCACACAGGCCATCCAGCTCAACTTGTTTCACTGACAAATGAGATCACCTCAGACAGAACAGGGTGGATATGGTTTGCATTCTGACAAATGAGTTTCAATTTATTTAGCCTTATACTGCCTTTTATCCCCCAATGTTTTTAACATGGATATTAGGGAAAAGGCCCCTTTGCCTGGAGCTTTCGTATCTCTAGGAACATAGGGCAGGGTAAATTATATTTTATCTTATTTTTACAAATTTTCCTGAGAAACAGCCTTAGCTTTGGCACATTTAGAAAAGAATCCAAGACCTCCAAGAAAGCTGGAAAACAACTATTTAAAATCATCTTGAGAGCCCTAAATTAAGTTTATGCTGAAGTAATATATCAAGAGCTAATGACTTAAAGTTTGAGAAATTCCCTGTATTTCTTCCCTGGTATAGGCCAGAGCTGGGAAGGAGATGTTCAAACTCCTGTGAATGACCCCAGCACATACAGCTCTGAAGGGATTCTCTATTAAAGTATGTGTGTGTGTGTGTGTGTGTGTTTTATAGATTTTGAGTTTGTAGGGGAAGAAAGGAAGTTTTCAAGGACATCAGCTTTAGCTAGGAAATTGCCACCCTAAGACAGTTCCCTCTATACTTCTCATCCTTTGCTTCTACTACTACAAAACCTGAGAGGAAAGAAATATTATAAACTAGAATGTACATAAACAATATATTAACCCATAAAATAACATCCTAAAAATACTTTTAAGACAAAAAAATATGGCTAGTGATACAATGGTGAGATCATTTTTGATGATGAAAGCTCCGATTCATCAGGAAGATGCAACACTGTCAAGCCCAATGCATGAAAAAATGGGAGAAAAGCCTCACAACAACAAAAAAAATCTTGACAGCAATGCAAAAGTAATCTGTCAAATCCATCACCATAAAGGATATTTTAACAATTGAACCATATGTGACATCTATGAGTATCCCTTCACAAATATTGTCTGACCAGGTTGCTCATCACAAACACCTTCAGGGAGGACGTTGTCCCAGAGTCACACTGCGAGTAGGTGGCAACACTGGATGGAAACCCAGGTTGATGTGATCCCCGAGTCCAAACACTTTCCAGTACAGCACGACAGCAAAAACTAGGAAAAGGTTTGCAAAATTGAATTTTTTAATATACATAATTCATTTAGTTGAGTATTTTTCTTCCCCTCAGCAGCAGTTAGTTGCTATTTTTCCCCACCTGTTAATTACTTGAGGTTTGTGTGGGGGCGGATTTGGCTTCCGAGGCAGCTTGGGCAGGTTGTCACACTGTCAAGGATTCCTTCATTAACAAGCTGTCAATATGCTGCCAACAGCCACCATTTGGTTTGTTCAGGGAGCGGGTGCTCTGGTGTGGAGACTTGGCTGTATCATTTAGAGGAATTTTAAAAAATAAGGCAAGAGGCAGATGTCTTCCAGTCTGTTCTTCCACAACAGACCCAGGGATATGGCGTGGGTTTTTGCTGGAAGGAGGGAGGACGTTTTTAAAATAAGTGCCAAGAAGGAGACAGGCCTAAAGGGATGAAGAGCAAGAATGCAGCGCTTAAAATGCCCTCCTTGCTTTCCTCCAGACTTCTCTTGGGTTGGCTTCTAATAGCACTAAAATATCCACATCCCTGCCGCTGCAGACTTTACAAACTTTAAAAGCTCTCACAAAGCCAAGGTTGTGAATTTTAAAGAGAAAGGCACCGTCTTACTGAAACCTTTTCAAAGTCACTCTAAGGAATCATAGATCTTTTGCAAAAAGGAAGGGATGGAGGGAGAGTGGCAGGGAGGAGAGGGAAAAGGGATGAATATGAGATGTGTTAGGTGCCCGTGCTACCTTCCCATGAAGAATATAACCTTCATGTACTGCAAACTTGCATAAAATATAATAGTTAATAATAATAATAATAATAATAATAAGGCTAGTGAGATAGCTCAGCAGTCTAAGCCCCTGCCTGGCAAGCTCAAGGACCTGAGTTTAATCTGTGGTATGACATGTTGCGCTGGCTCCAGAACCCTAGGCTCACAGTGCTGGCTCAAAATTGGGCATGGTGGGCCACACTTATAATCCCAGTGCTGGGAGGCTGAGACAGGAGGATTGCCACTAGTCTCAACTGTGTGATGAGGCCCCGTGTCAAATAAATATTTTTTAAAAAAATTAAAAATAATAAATGATTTAAAGTTTTTAAAGAAAATCAACCCATGTGCTGTAACACTGCCCTTTTTGTTAATTAACATGGCTAACTTCCAATGCTGACAGGCACTTCCGGGCCACCACTAAAAAATACCTGAAAATGTGCCAGATTTTCGAAGACCTCAAATAACTGAATGACAAAAACTGGCTTTGAGGTAATTACATTTATAGTCAGGGTCTCAATAAAAATCATTTCTGTTCTAGAACCTCAAATTGTACTCATGCCTCTCTTCCTACGTCCTGTAGTTGTGCCCACTAAGATGTGCTTGAATTCTTTCCAAAAAATGAGACTCAACAGAAAACTTGCTGTATCCAAAAAATGCACCCAAAATGCCTATATTGCAAGAATGGGTGTCACCACTCAGATTTCAAGAAATGATGAAATACTTCTCATTTTTACCTTCCTCGTTGCACTTCCTCATGACAGATAACATTACTATTTATGCCCAGTCAGTCAAAACATAGCATTAATTTATGATGAGGGCTCAAATTGACACAAGAGAGAAAGACAATTTATTCACCTATGTTGTACCACTGCTGAAGATGTGGGAAGACAGGATCTCAGAAGAGGAGAAGTCTTGATGTTTGCAGATTATTTAGACATTAGTATGCAGAGGGGGGAATGAGAAAACTGTATAAGAACATATCCAAGCATCTATTGTTCATCAGCATCCACTCCTGGATAGGAGATCCCTTCAGAAAGAATCAGAAGACAAACAAATAATTCAAGTGTCCCCCACATCTCAATTCTAGCTTAAACTCACCTCTGACGTGTTTCTCCTTTAGTTGTCTCCTCAAAAACTTAGATTTTCTTCTATAAGACTTCAGTTACAAACAACAACAACAAAAAAAGCTTCAGGTTTTAATCAGTAAAAACCTTAATTTACCATTGCAGCCAAAAATTTTATGGTAATATTTTTTATAAAATTATTCTTGTACCTCCTATCAGAAACTGATTAGAACAGAATAGAACTGCTAAAACATCCTATGGGCCATAACTAATTCCTCATTTTGTGACTATAGTTTTTGTTTTTGTTTTTGTTCTTGTTTTTGTTTTTGTCTTTTTGAGACAGGGTCTCGCTATGCAGTTCAGGCTGGCCTTGAGCTCACTTTTGTAGCCCAGGCTGGTCTTGAACTCACACCGATCCTCCTGCCTCAGCCTCCTGAGTGCTGGGATTACAGGCGTGAGCCATCATGCCCGGCTTGTGACTATAGTTTAATGGAAACATAATCACATCATTTGTTTACCTATAGTGGATGGGTATTTTGTGCTACAACAACAGAGCTAAGAGTTACAAAAGAGAACCTTTAGCCTACAAGGCCTACAAATAGTTTGCTAATGGGCCCTTTACAAGAGAAACCTCAGGGCTGGAGAGATAGCTCAGTGACATAAATGCCTACCTGACAAACATAAGGTTCTGAGTTTGATTCCCTATACCACATGGCATGCCAGCTCCAGAGTTCCAGGTGCACCAGAACCCTCAGCACACCACGTTGGCCCCAAATCTTCGCATGGTGGCGCACATCTGTAACCCCAGCAACTGGTAGGCTAAGACTGGAGAATCACTATGAGTCTGAGCTGCATAGCAAGACCCTGTATCAAATAAATAAATAAAATTATTTTTTTAAAGTAAAACCTTGAAACATCCCCGCAAACTCTAAATAAAATACAAAAAAAAATCTAAAGGAAGATATGATCAAAAAGAAATGAACTCATCTGAGTTAGTAAGCACTTAAATTAGTGTGTGAACTTAAAAACATGGGATCAATGTGTACATCTGGAAAAGAAAAATTGGCTTAAGTATTTAATATTAAATTTAATGCAATGTCATGAGATTAACACAGTTACCTTTGGTTTCTGCAATTATAAGAAGCCAAAGATGGTAGCTATCAGCTTCCAGGCATTTATTAGTGCCCAAACTCTGCTGCTGAATTGTGGATACATACATTTTTGATTATATATATATATATATATATATATATATATATATATATGTCACATTGTTTTCGAGAATGCATTCTTTGGCAGCTATATGGTAAGAGTGTATTGTGTGCATTGATTTAAGATGTTGAAAGAAATTCCATCAAAAGATTATGGTGGCAAGAACTAAACAGAATCAAGACAATGGAAATGTGGGCAAGTAGAAATGAATGATTTTTTTTAAAAGATACAGGAGAAATACTCATAAATCTTGGCGATGATTAAATGTTAAATGTCAGAAATAGGAAGAAGCAGTTTCACTCTCTGCTTTGATAAAAAGGGTGCATATTTTGCAGATAAGATGAAAAAGAGAAGCAAGTTGGAGTGATGGCAGTGAGTTTCTTTTGGCTATGATAGTTTTGAGTCCATGAATTTTGCTAACATTCAATAGTTTGTTTTACAATCAGGAAAACAAAAATTTTCCTTGAACCTATTGTTGCAGGAATTTTTAGAATACTGACATTAGGGAAATAGGTGAAAAAAACAGATTATAAGACAGCAGTGTAAGATGATTGAGAAGAAAGAAGTAGGTAAACTAGAAGACAATATCAGCTATCTATTGCTCTACAGCAAATACCTCATAATTGGTTGTTTATTTTTACTCACAGGGTATAGTTCGGCAAATTAGGTTGAGTGTATATGTGTGGATTTCTTTTAGTCTCAACTGCAGTCCTTTGTGTTATTACAAGGATCAGTTATCAAACAGGCCAACTGTTCTACGATAGTCTACAGTGGTCTCATACATGCTCATTTGGGCAGCACATATCCTAAAATGGTCTCATATATCTGTTTAGTGTGTCGCAAGCCAGAGTATCTTACTTTCTGTTTGTGGGGCCTCTCCAGCGCACGTTCATTCATGCTGTGGCCTCAGAGTTTTAACTGCAGCCAGAATAACAAGCCCTTAGTGCAAGTACTTCTTTAGTCATTGTTCAAATCACGTTTGCTAATTTTCCTACATCCTATTTTCCAGTTTCCTTAAAACCAATTAGATAGCCCCTCTAAGATTCAAACAATGCAAAAATAAACTATATCTCTTGTTTGATGATTAGCATATTTCCATTATTTATATCCATGGGTGAAAGAGGTTATTGAAGTCATCTTTCAATTACTATAGTGATCCACGGTGAAAAACCAAGTTGGAAGGTTATATACAGAAGGTATAAAAGAACACACTGACACATTATCCAAAGGTACAAATTTTCTAGAATTATGGAGTGGTTCCCCACATGAAGTGATGCACAAGGAACAGGTATGGTAATTCTGAAGAGAAGTCACGGAATTTATTGGTTAAGACATTGCTAATGCTCTTAACGGGAACATCTTTGGAAGTGCTAAGGGCCAAAATACAGGCAGCTGGAGAGGAATAGGAAGGAGATAATTGCAGGCAAAGGGCTTGTTCAAGAAGTCTAGTCTGGAAGAAGTGATGACTACAGCATCAGGAAAATATAAGAAATGCTGTTTATCGCAATAGACTTATATAAAACTAAACATATTTAAAAATGAGTAGAGGGCCAGCCAAATAGCTCAGAGGATGAAAGTGCCATAGGTGCCAGTGATCCCATCTCGGGTCTGCAGTGCCAGCCCCACCCACAGGGCACGATGAGACAGCAATTGAGACTGGCCTTGGGAGGCTGTAAACAGGTGGATCACAGTAAGTCCGATCTACTAGTGAGACCCTGAACACCCTGTAGACCCTTCCCCAAAATACAAATTTAAATAAATTGAAAATGAGTAGAAAGGCCAAAAGAAAAGAAGATCAAATATAGATGCAAAACAGAAAGAAATAATGATAGAAGACTGACCCTTGGAGGGAATAAAGGAGCAACTCTTCCTTTATAAGAGAAGAGATAAAAAGCTATTTTTCAGAAATATAAAGATGGCTAAAAGAATGGCAGGAGGTCGTGATGTATCTTATCCTCTTTCACACTGTCATCTCAAGAGCCCAGTGTGAGGCTTCTCAGGAGTCAGAGCACGAAGCAGGGAGCTAGACAGCATGATGGGAGGAGGTTCTCAGGAAGAGGGGAATATGAGGAAGAGGGGGAGAAGCGAAAGCAAAAAGGATCAACATGCAATAGGTATATGTACAAATTTCCCACACTGTGTGCATTTATTATACATGGAAAAAAAGGGAATTTCTTTCACAAAGCGTTAGTGCAGAATCCAAACAGACCCGGATGCAAATCCTGACTACAGTACTCATCAACTGAGCAGCTTCAAGAAAGGAACTTAACAATCCATGCCTCAGGCTGCACATACAAGTATGACATCAGACGCACATCTGTGAGTACACGTGAAGACTCGATATGCTGCTTCTCGTCTGCAAGACCTACTCACTTCACCG
This sequence comes from Myocastor coypus, assembly GCA_004027025.1. Taxonomy (NCBI): domain Eukaryota; kingdom Metazoa; phylum Chordata; class Mammalia; order Rodentia; family Myocastoridae; genus Myocastor; species Myocastor coypus. Next base: position 37,162 of record PVJA010002753.1, on the reverse strand, counting down.
GTTGCAAGGCACTGGGCAAAGTATGGCAGCTTCTGGACTTCTAGTTTCTCACTCTAGAGAAACACCAGTCAGATTATTGGATTTAAGAGGCTCCTTTAACCAAGTTCTAAATATCTCTAGGTCTCAGGGAATAGGTCTCAGGAATGGCTTCCGCCTCTCCACCCATCAGGCACTGGAAAGGAGGATGAGTTTATTCAGTGGCAGAGAGAAAGCCTGGAGTGGAGACCCTGGAAGCAATTAGAATCTCAGGTAGTGCTGTACAACATTGAATAAAAAGCCATAGAGACAAAGAACACACCTGGTAGGCTAATTGTGACTTTTGGAGTGGAGTACTTTTCTAGAAGTATAAAAGTCCCTCTCTAGAACCAGAAACCTGCAGGCTCCTATAGCTCATTTCTCTCAACATTCAGAAAACTGACTGATATTCATGTGTCACCACTCTACCAGTTATTTGGGATATGAAAATGATCAAAAGAGAAAAAAATCATTACTATCAGCAGCCCACCTTCTAGCAAAATACATGTCTTATGGTGACAAATGCCATGGAGAAGGTGGGTAAGGAGAGAGGAAGAGATAATGCAGGTGTTATTCTAAATAGAATTGTTAGAGAAAATGTCACTGGAAAGAGAATGCCTAGATAGAGGCAAAAGAAAAATGAGAACAGTAGATAGACATTTGAAAAAAGAGCCAAATAAGCAGAGGAAATAATTAAATATCAAGACGACAATGTGCCAAGTATATTCCAAATTGAGTACAACAAAAGTCATGGTCATAATATGCATCATTATATGAGAGTTCTCTTTCGAACTTACAAGGTGCTACATTAATGCCACCGGTCTATATTAGGAACCAGATACATTCAGAGTTTCATGTCCCTCGACCCAGCTGTGTCCTTCCTGCACACAGCCTAGCATCTCTTGCAGCGCACCATGATAACTACTCTGACTTATCAAAATCTCATACGGCCTCTAGATACGGTTTCCCCAGCAACCATCCTCTTCTTATTATATTTTATTAGTTTCCCTATCTTTCTACAGGATAAATCTATTAGCTGTTAAATCTATTTTACTCTGCTGGAAGTCCTATCCCTATTGGCACTATCCAAACAAACCTTAAGGTTAGAGATTCTTGTTTCAAACAAATTGTACAACTCTGCCCTTCCATTCAGCCACCAGGATTATTTATTCTTATACACCAATGACCCCATAATTTGCAGTTTCTCTCTTACTTTTTCCTTATGGCCCAATTTTGTATTCACACTTCAGTGCTGATTTCAAGCAATCTCCTGGATTGACTAAGAAGCTAATTTGCAGATAAGGATGTAAAAATATTTTTAAAATACTTATAATGAGCACAAGGGTATCATTTATTTTAGACTAAAATAGTGGAATTCGTGTCATTTTACTTCATATTCTGAATTGATCAGTCTCAGATAATTAACGTTTGCCTGCGTGAGAGCCTACATTGCTGCTCCATGGTTCCTCAGTTTTCAGAGCCCTTTCTGTGCCTTAATTTACCATTACATGGGTTCCCCAGGATCTCCACCCTCACTGATTCCTACTAGCTAAATTCCACAGACAGCCTGGATTTTCACAGGCTTTGGCTTCTACACACGATTTTTATTTATTTATTTATTTATTTATTTATTTATTTATTTATTTGTATTTTAGGGAAGGGTCTAAAGGATGTTCATGGTCTTCTTACCAGATTGGATTCATAGTGATCCACCTGTTTAGAGCCTCCCAAGAGCTGGGATTATAGGAGCACACCACCACCCCCAGTCTCAATTGCTGTCTCAGCATGCCCCAGGGGCGGGGCCAGTCTGGCAAGCCTGAGGATGGAACTTCCACCCCTGACCCTGTTTGCAAATGCTTCAATCCACTGAGCTATTTGGCTGGCCCTCCCAAACACCACCTGAAGCCTTGATACACTCACTGTGTGCCCTTAGCAATGGAATTGTACCCAGTTTTGTTTCATCATTGTTTGGGCAGAGTTCATCTGTGAACATCTCTTTGTCAACAGACCACAATTTTAGATTTCTCCTGAGTTTGGTTCCAGCTCTCCTTAAAGTGAGATCTCTAAATCCTCCTATTTGATGCCCTGCCACACGTAGGCTAACTGACCTCAAATATGACCTTCAGTCTTAGACATTCATTCCACATTGGTTTGACTCTGGGTGTCCTGTTTTCAGAAGAATTGTGAAGGGGGATGGGGTCATACATGCTTCAAACTCACCAAATCGATAAGAAAATGGCTCATTATCAAGATCTTTGCACAGGATATTCAGTGTTGACTTTCTTCATTCCCATTGTGGCCCCAACTAGTACCTGTTCACCTCATAAACCAATCCTTAAACTTACCCCACACAACATGTCATTGGTGCTAATTCTGAAGAAATCATCATTTTTTTCTTGATGCTACTCCTGCAACAAACAACTTCGGACCATTGCTACAACTACATAAACTACTGTGTGTATAGCTGTTTTGTCCTTTTTGTTGCACTAAGATCTTTGAAACCATCAATGGCATTGTTTCCCTAGTGACCACCACTGCTATTCAATAAATGTGCATTAAATAATAGAAGACAGAAGTAAAGTAGCAGGGAAGGAGAAACAGAAGAAATTGGGGAAAGAGGGAGTGATCCTGACTTTTTCTACTTTAGGGAAAAAAAAAAAGAAATTAAAAATCTTGTCTGATAAACTGAACTTCTTAGGTCCAGATGCAGCTTTTTTATCTCAACCATTTGAAGTCCCTATCCCATCAGAATCTCAGCTGCCACTTTTCCTTCTGTTTTGCTGGAAAATGGCATGAGTATATTTTAAAGGATAAACTCAGGAGGACAAGTCTCTTGTCCTACAACTGAGAAAGGTTTTTTCATGAGGCATCTCCCTGTACTTCTAAAACAAAGAGGCAAAACATGTGTTGATCCTACTGGCTAACAGGAAGACATAAAACCATTCCTTAAATCATCTCACAAGATTAAAGGCACCAAAACACATCCCATCCAGTAGCTGTGTCATAGCACTGCTTCCCAAGTGAATATATCATAAAGAGATGGATATAAGCATGGTTCCCTCTATCCCTAATGTCTGGGCATCACAGTCACTATTTGCTGGATCGAGACCTTCTGATACCATTTGCCCTCAAGGGGAATTCCATTTGTCAAGTGTCTGTCAAAAGGTCAAATTCACTAGGCCAAAGGAAAGCAGTTTCTATTCTCTAGAGGTTCTCAACATTGAATGAACACAAGAGGACACAGATCAGAAGACAAGGGCCTGGCCCTATCCCCATAACATCTCAAAGTTCATTAGGTAACAAGGTTAACTCAGTCAGGAATCTCAACTTATTCAGCCCCCAGCTGCTCGAAATCCTGACTAGGAGACCTTACAAACTCAGTGGCCATAAATGACCAAATAGAAAAAGAACCAACACAGCATAGCAATTTCCAGAAGAAGACTTACTCCTTTCACCTTGCCCAGACCTCAGCACTGAAGGAGCATCTCCCTCCACCAAGATCTTTGGCTATAAAAAGCATCTTTTGGAGCTTGCAGCAACAGACAATGTACACAACTCAGCCCTCCTTTCAAAGAAGGACTTGGCTTTCAGTTAGTAGAAGTGGACTTAGCTGGCATTACTAAAAAAGAAATTATTTCATGAGGATCATTGTTCAGCACTAGTATTCTAGCCTCTACAGTCATCATGTACTTTGTTACATGCCGACCTGGACAAAGGTCTGACTTCTGAAAGTCCTATTTGTCCTTCAGCTGTTCTAAAGGTATTCATTGTCAACTCTTCTAACTTCTGGGCAGTTTATCATTTATACTTTAAATGATATGTTGCTGTTATAAACAAAATTATGTATAAAAACATTTTGCCTTTCTAAAATGCACTATTTTTGTCTCCTTAATTTTATAGCTTACTGGATAGTGTCTTTAACATCACAATCCATTTTCATGAGTGAGATTAAGAAAAAATTTGTTTTATGTGGAAAGCAAAAATAAGAAAGTTGAAAAGGAGGAGAGTAGAAAGTATCCCATGGGTTAATTCATAACCATAATTCATAACCTCTGTAACACAGTATTAGACTTTCTCCCAAAATCTTTTACAAAACCAGTGCATCTACACAGGGATATTGGCCTCTTAGAACTCACTGATTACTGGATCCTCCCTGAAGAGCTCTCATAGGCTGAATGGCAGCTGACTTACTCCTGCTGTAGTCTAAACCCAATAACTTACTGAGCATGTGGTATGGATAACTGCCCCTTTACCTAAGGCAAGCCTTTTCCTTCATGACAATTCTTTCCCTACAGAATAACAGTCACGGTCTCAACTATGCTTTTGTGAGTCTGAAAAAAGTAACATTGTGTCTGTTTTGGTTCACTTTAGAAGATGGATTAATTCATTACTCTATACTTCTACTATTTATTTATTTATTAAGGAAATACTACATGGTTCTATGAAGACATAATAGGAACAGCATAAAATTCTTGTTGACTAGCATTCTAGCTATCTATTGCTGACTGACAGGCAATTTCCCCAAACTTAGTGGTATAATACAATGAAAACATTTATTTTTCTCATGAATTGGAAACTTCAGCAAAGTTCATGAGAACATATCATCTCTGCTCCACATGACATAAACTGGAGCAGCTCAAAGTTAGGAGCTGTAATGATGGGAAGATTCTTACCTCACAATATAGCAGTTGATACTGTCTGAGCCCTGGCCCATGAATGGAACCACCCTGGTCAGTAGAATGCCACTGTGCTTGCCACAAGGACCATGGTTCCATCCCTGGCTCCACATGCCTTGCCAGCCCCACCCTCAGGGCAGACTGATACACACACACACACACACACACACACACACACACACACACACACACACACACACACACACCATTCAGGGCAGCCTTTGAAAGCTTAAAACATTAACTGCACCATAGTAACTTGGACACCCATATTGTTTTTCAAAAAAAGAAACATAGATACCACTTCTCAGTACAAGCATGTGTAAATCACGTTATGAAAGAAAATGGAATGGAATATAGTTTAATGCAGACAACTTTTACAAATATAGTCTTTAGCAAAGACAAAAGAACTAGTTGATCCATAAAACCACTATTATAGGATAATGTGAGCATAGGTCAGAAAGCAAGGAGGGAAATAAACCAAGAGAAATTCAGTACCAGTATGATCCATCTGTCCTAAAGTCAGAGGGATTGCTACTGACATAGCACTGCTGAGGAAAAAATACCTACTTCTCCTTCACAAGCTCTTTTCTTTTTGTTTCTTCAATCAGGACCAAAAAACACAGAATTCATGTAAGTTCATTTCATGATTGACCGCACATTTTATTTTTAGGAAGAGTCAAATACCAAATGAAGTACAACTTAGGAAATTTGAACAGAGAAAAACATAGAAAAAAGTGGGGTTGGAAAGTGCAGTTCAGTGGCATAGTGCTTTCTTAGAATATGTGAACCCCTGTGTTTGACCCTAACCCCAAAACAAAGTCTAAATAAATTTACCTATATAAAACAAATTAAGAGCCAGTGTGATGTCTTATTATAGATACAGCTATTGTCCAAAATTATCCAAAGTAGAAATGTTTTCATCAATCCTCATATATCTTTTTGTATTTTTATTATTTTTTCTATTGCTATATGCTTGTGATACATAATATTTATACTCCTGTATAAAATGAAAAACTTATATTAACATTTCAATACTAAATTTATGGAGATATCATAAAATTGATACAAGTTACCTTTGTCCTCTACAGTTACCAGAGGTGCTCAAACTGGTGGCCATGAGCTTACACACATTTGCTGGTATGGTGAACTGCCAGTGGGGGGTTACCCCTTAAGGCTGGCAGTGTAGTGTGTATTTTGCTGCATACAACATCTTCTAGGGTCCTCCATATATGAGGATGACACCATCTGTTGAAAAACAATGTATACTTTTCTTCTCCTCAAGTGTGTACATATTTTGGCATCATATTCTCAGATACATCTTGTTAATTTTTATTCTTCTTTCCTCTTTTCCCCTGAACCCTTTTCCAGATCCCCTGTCATCTACAAAAATCCACCTCCTTGTTTCCTACCATCTCTCCTTTCTTTTGCTCTTTGTTTATATTGCATTTCTCACAAACAATACAATATTTGGTAAGTCAAACAATATAATATTTAACCTTGTCTGATTTATTGCCCTTACCATTATAATCTCAGGACCCACCTACTTTCCCACAATTACTGAGAAATTTCTCTAAATAAATCTGAGCCACAGTGGCTTCCTTGTTCCTTCCTGCTCATCTCAGCAGTAGGCAAGGGCAGAGACAATGAAATAAGAAAATCGTGATCCACAATATCTTCAGGGACTGGATCAAAATCCTAATTTTGCTTTCTGTAAATGTGGAACCCTGGTGAAGTGCGTTAAGTTCTTATAGTCACATTGAGCAAATATTTATTGGGCACTTAATTAAGTGAGTCAATATTCTAGGCACTAAAGACAAATCAAAAGAGCCAAGAAAATAGTACCACAATGCACATCATGCATTCACAGTGAGAAGACAAAAAGTAGACCACATCAATGGTGTTGAGCAATATGGAGAAAAATTACAGGATAAAAAAGTATAAAGTGGGCCAGCAAGATAGCTCGGTGGTCTAGGGTCAGTTTAAGCAAGCTTAGGCAACTGCAGGAACCACAGTTTGATCCCTGGCACCACATGCTGCACCAGCCCCACCCCCAGGGCAGGCTGAGCAAGCCATAATATAAATAAAGCTAAAAAAAAAAGCATAAAGCATGATGGGAGAGGGTATGGGCCAAGGCAGAGCTCTCTTATGGGTACTGGAAGGAAAGGAAAGAGGAGTAATTCAGAAGTCTAAGGAGAGAACAGAACACATCTTGAAGAAAAAACAAATGCAAAAGACCTGAGGCTCTGTTGTGCCTGCATATTCCAGTAACAACATGAAGGCAGCCAAGACAGAGTGACTGAGGTGGAGGTAAAGAAACAGAGCAAGGAGAACATTGAGAAGCAGAAATGTAGCAAGGTCATGGAAGGCGTCATAGGCCTTGATAAAAGCAATATGCTTATGTCACATTATTGGGGAGCCACTGAATGAGGTTAGGAAGAAAAGTTATATGGTCAGACTTCAGGGTTTCTTACAGCTCTCTCTGGTCACCGGGTAGAGAATAAGAAGGCACAGATAGAAGCAGGCAGCCCAGTCAGGAGACCAGGAGAGCAATCTTACAGTCACATTCTTAGGTCGCAGTCAGCAAATATCGAGTGCTTACTGAAGCAAGGCAGTGTTCTAGGTACTAAAGATAAATTAAAAAATAAGAAGAAAATAATATCACAACACAAAGCCCCTGCATTCACAAATCATAGCCATGGCTTTACTGACGGCTAAGTAGGGAAATGTTGGAGGTGGCAAGAAGCAGGTTGATCCTGGTATATTCTAAATATCGGCAATGAGGCAATGTGTTGAGAGAATCAGAGATAATAATCCATGGAAGAAGACTTCTTGAGGATAACATGAAATAGTTGTGTGAAGTACTTTGCACAGAGCCATGTTCTCAAATAATGTGATTTTCCAGCCCACCTCCACCTCTCCTTCCTACAATTTTTTATAAGTAAAGCAAAGTCCCAGAAAACTCAACCTGATTTATTGAGATGAGACAAGGAGGCAAATCCCAGCAGCATTCCCTGCTCTAAGGGCACCCTACTCCTCTAACCCCTACAGCACTGTGGCTAAAAGCAATTTTAAAGTATTCAGGAAGCATTGCAAGTGTTTTCTCCTCACCTAACACCTTGGCACAGGCTGCTCTCCCCATGACCAATCCTCCTTAGTCCTGCATCCAGGCACCTGCTATTAATGCTGTGAGGTTCAGACTATTAGGAGACGCTAATTTTTAGGGTTCTCCCACCTCTACTCTGCCTCTCTCTTCCTTGGCACCAGCTACACTCAAGTGCCACCTCTGCTGCACCCTGGACCCTTCCTTCACTTCAAACTGGACTGTAACTGTGGTAGGGTGAAAAATCTATCCACATTACTTTTCTGTGGACAAAGAAAACATTTCTTTATTAGATCCATAACTGCTATAGTCTTCTTCATAAGTCCCACCACCACCATTGATAAGAAAGAAAAGAAATCTAAGTTCAACTTGTGGCTCCTAGGTCTACTTAGATTTCTGAAGCCGCTCTTTCAGGATTGCTGCCCTTTCCACAAGGGGGTAGTGTTGAGGGTACGGATCATGGTGGGGGAGCACCTCTGAATTGACCAGTACCCTCTGAAGTTCCTTTGGGCTAGGCTATGAAGGTGAAGGGCGGGGCTGTGGCCCAGAGTTCTGTGTCCTGAGAGGAGGCCAATTCCATGTCAGGCATCTTTCCAGTACCTTCTGCAGTATCTCCTATTGGCATGTCCTGTAGACATTCCTGGGCTCATCAGTTTCTTCAAGACCTGGATGAAATCTGTAGTTGACTGGTTCTCCGTGAACCCTTACAGACTTCTCTCGGAGGAGCCTCAGAGTTTCCGCCATGTCCAAATCTATTCCAGCTACAGGGCCATCTTGCTTCTCACCTGAGCTCTCCCTGTACCATGGTAGAACATCTCCTCAGCACATCAACTCCCCACTCTCCATTCTTCAGTTCTGTCTATATTCCTAAGCAACCAATAGTGGTTTAGTGCTTTGAGGATGTCAGCCCCATCCAGTCCACAGCTCCTACCACTTGCTTTCTCTAGCCCCACTTCCACTCTTTTACCTCCCTTCCTTGTCTCATATCTGCTAAGGCTAAAAACGTGACTCTCTCTCTCTCTCTCTCTCTCTCTCTCTCTCTCTCTCTCTCTCTCTCTCTCTCTCTCTCTCTCTCTCTCTCTCTCTCTCTCTCTCTCTCCCCACCTCTCTCCCCAAATTGCAGTTTGAGCTCTCACGCATAAATTTCTATGACCAAGTATACCAGCCCTACTTTTCATGTGTTAAATGGCAGCTAAAATGACTTACAACATGTTCTAGCTCAGCAAAGACTGTCTTACAAACCCAGATCTGTCATCTATAATGACAATAATGTGGCATATTGAACAACTGCAAAAATCCTCAGAGCACTCTAAGTAAGCATTTGTTTAGCTCACAGGTCTGGAAATTGAACAGGAGTCTGCTAATTAATGCTGCATTCCACTAGAGGCTCAGCTGAGCTGATTCTGATCCATTGGTTTCTCTACAGAGACAAGCAGGATAGCCCAGGAACATTATTCTCAGTGTAGTGGCAGAATGCAGAAAGTAGCCCTATGCAAAGGCACATTTCCAGCCTTTTCTGATGTCAACTCTGAGGTATCTCATTGGACAGAACAAGTTACATAAGGTAGAGAAATATAGCCACCTTGTGTCAGCTTTTCCCTACCTTGTCAGAGTATCTGAAAAAATCAATTTAATGAAGGAAAGATTTATTTTGCCTCACACTTTAACAGATTTTTGTCCATGGTCAGTTAGTGCCATTCATTTTAGGCCTGTAGTGAAGTAGGTACATTGTGGTATGAAGGTGTAGCAGTCAGGTGGTGGCATCCAGGAAAACAGAGAAAGAGTAAGAACTAGAACAAGAGGTTCAGAGAGAAGTTATCTTAGTTACTTTTATCCTCACTTAAATAAAATGCCTGGAACTCAAAGTTAAATGAAAAACAGTTTATTATAGCTCACAGTTGGTAGAAGTTTCTGTTTTTAGTTAACTAGCTCCAAGGCAAGGTGGCATGGCAGAGGGAATCTCAGAGGTTGAAAAGCAGTTCCTGGTGTGGAGAGTGGAAGGCAGGGAGCAGCAAGAGTAGAAAGCAGCAAGCAATGTCAGCAGTCGTCTCCCTATCCCTTATATTTTTGTTTGTTTGTTTGTTACATACAGAAGAGATTTAATCTCTGTGGCTTCCCAAATATCCCCTGTGCCACAAAACCAGTGTTTGTGAACTTTCAGGATTTGCATAAGACTTGTATTTGTATATATGTTTCACATGTTTGTGTCAATAATGTTATTTCTTCCTTGCATATTTTCTATCCCGTATATTTTAATTCAGGCTATATGCTCTTAGCTTGATAGCATTCACACGCAGGGTGGGCCTTCCCATTATCCACACTCAGAACTATGCCAAAACAGTCAGCAGACTAATGTAGCAACCTCATACCCTTGGTCTCAGTATTACACTCTTGATCCTGTCATGTCTCAACACCCTCACCTACCCACCTATGACCACGTGAGGCTTTTAGGGATATTGAAAACAAGTCATAAAAAGAAGGGGCATGACCTTTCTCTTTAATTTGGCCTTATCTCTTAATTTTCTATCACCTCTCAAAATTTGCATCAAATTATCAATACATCAGTGGGTTAATCCACTAGTGAAGTTAGAGATCTCATGCTCTAATTGCCTTTAAAAAGCCCCACTTCTGAACATCGTTACATTGAGGGTCAAAACATACAAACCTTTGGGGGATACTCCAGGTCAAAAACTATCATACCACTCAAACAAGACCTCTCTAGAAATCATATCGACAAGACTATTACGGATGAGGGAGTAAAGATCTATGACATGAATACAGATATCCTAAATGTTGACTATTTAAAAACAACTCTTCTAAGACCCTTAAGCCCATACCTTTACCAGTCTTCGACCAGACTGAATTCTTACTTCTGTTACAGAATTATCTGTTCATCAGAGTTTCTTTAGTAGCTGTGTCCTACTTAAGATCAGTAACTATGTTCTATTTATATTTATAAGCTTTGAGTATCTAAATACAGTGTTTGCAGCGGTTGGTATAGTTGCATAGCTCTGACAGAGACCACCTGCCCTTGCTTGTATGGCAGTACCAAGCTCTTGGATGACACTGATATTTTTTCTAACTTTAGGAGTAGGCACTTGTCTTAAAAATTCCTGTGAGAACATACCAGTGACAACTCTGATCAATGAATTATGTTGTCCTGCACACATGGATCAAAAGCGCTTCCATGAAAGTGACTCTCAGAGCATCTGTCGGCTTGTTGTAGAAACTAATCACTAATCTCTTGAATATGAGAGAGAAGTTACATAGCCCTGATCCACTTGCAGCCAAATTGCCACCATGAGGGAAGCCAGTTCAGCCCAAAACAAGCCCAGAGACTCACATATTGGGAAAATAGAAAGCTGAATTGGGCCCTGCTTCTGAAGTCTTCAGCTAGGTTTGTGGAGACCCCTTTAGCTTAGACTCGGGACCAGCAGGATAGGATGGAGCGTCCCACATTTCCATTTCCATACCTTGGCATTGTCTATGTCCTTTTGTTCTGTTCTCTTTCCTCTACTTATATCATATATATATATATATATATATATATATATATATATATACACACACACACACACTCAACTATGGCAGTTGCACTTTAATAGTTGAATTTTTGTTCTTCAATGTGAACATATTTATAGGTTCCATTTTTCACTATTGATATTCACACAGAATAATACAAGATGTTTGTGGGTAGAGAGCCTCCTTTCTTCACTGATTTTATTCTCAGCACCTGAAACAGTGTGTAAGACAAGCAATGTACTTGTAAAAACATATCGAATAGATGAGTAAATGAATGCATCATGGAGCTTGAATTGACTTTTCCACTTATTACCACTAAAAGAATCCTGATACACTGCTCCGTGTACCTTGCGGAACCAGTTTGCAGATGGAAGAGGCTGTGAAAGCAAGACATATAAGAGATGTCTTCAGATATTCAAAGGCTGTGCTATAACAAAGTATACAATGACGTTCATTCTTGTGGCTCTAGAAGGGGAAGTTATATTAAGGCTCAATATAAGGAAGCTTCCTAACAAGCTCTTAGAGATGGAATATGCTGACAAGGGAGGTGACAGGTCTCCTGTCACTGGTGCCATAACAGGTTAATCTAAGCTACCAATAGAACCTATGCAGAATATTCTTGTAACAGTGATGGGATAGTTGCTAGATTGGTTCAATATTTAGTATATATAATTCTAGTCTTCTATCCTAGGCTCTTCTATCCTAGATACTGCATATGTATCTTAAAATCTGAACAGATGGGGAGGCCTTCACTTATGTAGCTGTTACTTGTAAAGATTTTCTTCTGTCTAGCCGTAGCTTTGACACATATAGTCCTATGACTTTGGAAAGACAAGCCACTTCGGGAAGCCTTAGTTTATGTGCTAAAAAAAGAACAGGAATGGTGTAGATGAATATACAAGGTTACATTTATAGGTGCTCATCGGCACTATGAACTTGTGGTAAAGTCTTTTGGTTTAATATGAATTTCAGAATCACACAAATCTCTACACTTAAGGAAAACAGTATATTATCCTCTTCTTACACATAAAGAAACAAGTATCCAAAAACATTAAGTAAAATTTCCTGTGTCACAAAACAGGAAGTTTTGTAGCTTAGAATCTGAGTTGCTAGTCTGGACCAAACATATTGAGCTAAAGCTTATGCATTATTTAAAACTGAGATAACTCCTGCACAGCATAAGACCTTAGGGAGTGTTCCAATTTCTGAGAGTCTGGGATGTAACACTTTCCCCCCAGACTATATGCTACCAATAGAACCTGTACAGAATATAAGGCTTAACTATTGATCTAGGCAGCAGGAAAACAGTTCCATCCTACCCTGCTGGCTCCAAGTCCAGAATGTCCCCAAAGTTGGTGTTTCTCAAGCACTCCCTACTCTCTCCCTGTTCTTTCACCATTTCTGACCATAAGGAGGCAAAGTCTGACCTTTCCAAGTAGAGACAGAACACCAATGGGGATGGAAAAGACAATATTACTAGCTTCTTCATTTTGCAGATTGCAAAACTGAACCTCAAAACTCAATGAGGTCACACAACTTGTGCAAATTCATCCATCGCAAGTGCAATGCCAAGTTTTTAAACTCAGTGTAACTGAGTCCAAAATCTCCCTGCCCATTCTTTCTGTCTCTCTCCTCACCCATTACCCTCAAATATTCTCTTTTTAAAAATAGAAATTATGTATAGATTTCATTTTATTGCTTCTTTTAGAGAAATAGTTTTCCACCTAATTCAAAGTACTAGAAAACTTACTGTAACTACCACTTACCTATCTTCTCTCCAAATGCCTTTCAGCCATATTCTGAGATAGTGAGCAGAGAAATTGTTGTATAGGAACGGTGTAAAGTTGCCTCTTCTGATCTTTCATTAATGTATCAGTTACTGCTTCAGCACTGCTGCCTAACAAAGCACCCCAAAACTCAGAAACTTAAGATAATGCTTATTTACTGTCATGGATATAGAGATCAGTTGCAGAGGAATGGGGAAGTGCATTGGGCTGGGCTCTCAGATGCCCCTTACTCAGACAGTAAGGCTGTACTCCACTTGCCTCTGCTCATACAAGTATGTGCAGCATGTCTTTTTTGTTTTTTAACTAATTTTTATTATTTTTTACAATAGTTAATACACTGCACAATGTTGTCTTTGCCATAATTGTTGAGAGTACAAGATGCAGACATGATTTCTTGTCCAAACATCATTAGCACAGATCTTTCTTTGCATTGCACAAAGAGAAAGTAGCTGTATATTTAGTCCAATAGTCCATAACAGGAGTGAATTGTCAGCTCATTTGGCATTATCAGAGGCTGTTGACTTGAGCCTTTCATAACTCAGCATGATAATATGACTTTCCTTTTTATACCTCATGGTTAGACTTTTCTGCTGGATGGTTAAGCCCATGGAAAAGCAAGACCTATGTTACAAAAAATATAGTAACTTTTGTATCTGAGTGTAAAAGAAAAAGGAACATATACACATTGTTAAACAGATATTTTTGAACGTAACCATTTACAAAGTTGTAGCAATACATTTCTATGGGCTTTTTTCCTTGTCTGGTATTCTGTTACCTATTTTTTTTCTTATTTTATATTTAGGCAAATATTTAATTGAGAGTATAGCAATAACTGATATGACATTAGAAACAGTGCGTAATTAGAAGACCATACTGATAGACATTCCAAACATGGTTTTAGTATTACACATTGCTGTCCTCAGTGCATTTGTGTAGTTCACAGAGGTCAGTATATATAGTTAGGGTATAAATTCTACCAATTATCTGCTAGTTTCAAAAATCTGTTGAGGATTTTTTAGGAACATTGTCTTAACCATCTTTTGGGTATAAGTGCATGGTTTTGTCCCTATCATGTTTCCTAAATTTTCTCCTAGCTCTCTCTTCATTGTGTAATCCTTTCTCAGTATCCATTTCACTATAGTATATATTTCCATTTTTATTTCTTCTTTTGAGTTCCTATATGTGATATTTACACATATAGGTCTGATTTATTTCCCTTATAAGCATTTGTTCAAGGTACATCCACTTACATATGAAGACTTTGAGTTTGTCATTCTTGCAATTCTTTTTTTTTTTTTTTTTTTAATGGCTGGCTCAGCCTGCCCTGAGGGCAGGGCTGGCGCAGCATGTGGTGCTGGGGATTGAACCGCGGTCCCTGAAGCTGCCCAAGCTTTCCCAAGCCGATGCTTTAGACCACTGAGCCATCCCGCCAGGCCGAGTTTGTCATTCTTTATAGCTGAGTAATATTCCATTGTATAAAAACACCACATCATTTTCAACCATTCTTCAGGTGATGGGCATTTTGGTTGTTTGCAAGATTTGGCTATTACAAATTGTGCTGCTATAAATATAGGTGCACAGATATCGCTATGGTATGATGTTTTCAGTTCTACTGGGAAGATTCCCAGTAGGGGGATAGCTGGATTAAATGGGATTTCCAGTCCTAGTTTTTTAATGAGTCTCCACACTGATTTCCATAATAGTTGCACCAGTCTGCATTCCCACCAGCAATGGGGAATTGTTCTTTTTCCCCACAGCCTCTCCAACATCTGTTCTTGTTTTATTTCTTTATGGGAACCATACTGGTTGGGAGGAGATGGTATCTAAGTGTTGTCATAATTTGCATTTCACGGATGGTTAGCGATGTGGAGCATTTTTTCATGTATTTGTAAGCTTGTAGTATTTTTTCCTCTAAGAAGTGTGCGTTCATCTTGAATGCCTATTTCTGGATTGGGTCTTTAAGTTTTGGGACCCTAATTTTTTTAGTTCTTTATAAATTCTACATAGAAGCTGTTTGTCTCAGTACCTGTTAGTTAGGACTCTTCAAAATTTGTGAGTTCTCTTTTCACTTAGTTGGTAATTTATTTTGACGTGCAAAGCTTCACAGTAATAGAAAGTCCCAGTTGTTAATTCTTTCAAATATTACACATGCAGTTTGAATTTTTCCCATGACCTGCTTGCCTACCCCACTGTATTCAAGATTTTGTCCTACTTTCTATTCCAGAAGATTTAGTGTCTCTCTTTTAATGTTTAGATATTTAATCCATTTTGACGTTAATTTAGTGCATGGTGATAGATGGATCAAGTTTTAGTTTCTAACATGTAGAGGTCCAGTTATTCCAGCATCATCTGCTAAAGAAGCTATCTTTCTTCCAGCATACATGTTTGGCCCCTTTGTCAAAGATGGCTGAGTGTATTTGTAGTTGCTTCTGCATCTTCTAATCTATTGCATTGATCCTCAGGTCTATTTTTTGCCAATACCCTGCTGACTTTGTCACAGTAGCTCTGTAGTACAGTTTTAAGTCAGGAATTGTAATGCCTCCTGTCGTGTCTTTGTTGCCCAGAATTTCCTTTGCTATTCTAGGTCTTTTCTAGTTCCAAATAAATTTTAGGAATGATTTCTCTAGGTCTGTGAAGTACGTTGGTTTTTGTATTAAATCTGTGTAATAATTTTAGGAGTATGGCCATCTTCACAGTGTTGGTTCTTCCTATCCAAGAGTAGGGAATATTTTTCCATTTTCTGAAATCCTCTATTATCTCTTTTTTCAGAGTACTGCAGTTTTCATTGAATAGATGTTTTATGTCTTTACTAGGTTAATTTCTAAGCATATCATTTTCTTCAGTGCTATTGTAAAAGGTATTGTTTCTCTAACTTCCCTCTCAGTGTGTTTATTATCTGTGTAGAGGAATGCTATTGATTTTTGGGTGTTGATTTTTATACCCTGCTATGCTACTGAATTCGTGCATTAATTCAAATAGCTTTTTGGTGGAGTTTTTTTTTTTTTTTTTTTTTTTTTTTTTTTTTTTTTTTTTTTTTTTTTTTTTTTTTTTTTTTTTTTTTGGTCTTCCTAGTAGGGCAACATGCCATCTCCAAATAAAGAGAGTTTAATTTATTCTTTAACTATTTTTATCACTTTTATTTCTCTCTCTTGTCTAATGACTCCTGCTAATGATTCCAGAACTATACTGAATAGCAGCTGTAATAGAGGACATCCTTGGCTTGTACCAGATCTGAGAGTTAAAGTCTTCAGTTTTTCCCCATTTAGATTATGTTAGCCACTGGATTGTCATAGATGGCTTTTATCGGATTGAGGCAGAGGCCATCTATTCCAATTTTCTGCAGGACTTTGAGCATGAATGAGTGTTGGACTTTGTCAAAAGTCTTTTCTGAATCAATTGAGATGATCATGTGGTTTTCGTATTTGGCTCTATTGATATGTTGTATTACATTTATAGATTTGTGTATATTGAACCATCCTTGCATACTTGGGATGAATCCTACCTGGTCATGGTGTATAATCATCTTAATGCTTTGCTGTAGTCTATTTGTGAAAATTTCATTGAGGGTTTTTGCATCTATGCTCATGAAGGATATTGACCTGTAGTTCTCTTTCTTAGTTGCATCTTCTCTGATTTGGGTATCAATATAATGTTGCTTCCCAGAATGATTTTGGGAGGATTATCTCCTTTTCAATTTCATTGAAGAGTTTGAGGAGTATTGGAATTATATCTTCTATAAGTTTCTTGTAGAATTCAGTGGTGAATCCATCAGAATCTGGACTTTTCTTTGTCGGTAGGCTTTTTATTCCATTTTGTCTTTTGTTGGCTCTTATTGGGTTGTTGAGCACTTTTGTATCTTCTTCATTCAGTTTTGGTACTTTGTACCTTTCTAGGAATATGTCCATTTCATCTGTGTCTTCAATTCTGTGACAGTAAAGATCCTCAAAGTAATCACAAATGATCTGAATCTGTACTGCATCTGTGGTTATTTAACCTTTTTAAATTCCTTACTGCTTGAATTTGAGTTTTTTCTTCCCTCTTTTTGATAAGGTTAGCCAGGGGCTTATCAATTCGATTTCATTTTTCAAACAACCAGCTCTCTGATTTGTTCTTTGTATTGTTTTCTTCATCTCGACTGAATTAATTTCTGCTCTAAAGTTTATAATTTCCTCCCATCTTTGGACTTTGGGTTTGGTTTCTTCTTGCTTTTCTAAATGAACAGGGGGCAGTGTTAGAATATTTACCTGTTCCCATTCGGGTTTCTCAATATGTGAGTACAGAGTCAGAAATTTCCCTCTAAAAACTGCTTTCATTGCATCCGATAAATTCTAATAAATTGTTTACATTTCAAAATGAATTGTAAATATTTTTTAATCTCTTGTTTAATTTTATCTGCAACCCATTGGTTGCTGAGGTGGGTACTGTTTAATTTATATGCGTTTTGGGGGTTGTTTTGGTTTCTTTTGTCATTTATTTTCAGTTTCATTGCAATGTGTTTAGATAATATGCATGGGATAATTTCTGTTTCCTTGCATATATATAATCACGACCTATGGAATAGTATGTGGTCTATTTTAGAAAATGTCCCAAGAGCAGCTAAACAAAATGTGTATTCAGAAGTGGGTGGGTGGAACATTCTGTGTATGTCCACTAAGTGCATTTGTTCCATGTACTGGTTCAGTTCTATTATTTCTTTGTTAAGTTTTTGTTTGCTTCACCTATCTTTTTGGGATAAGGTGTGGGTTAAGATCTCCTATTAGTATTGTGGCATTGGATAAGAGTTTTCATGTCCATTAAGATTTGTCTTACATAACTAGGTGCTCCCATGTTGGATGCATACATATTTATGAGTGTGATCTCTTCCTCTTGAATTTTTCCCCTAACCAGTATGTAGTGGCTTACTTTATCTCATTTGATCATTCTTCATTTGAAGTTGAGACTGTTTGAGAGTAGCATTGCTACTTCTGCTCTTTCTGAGGTGCTGGGGCATGTAGTACTGTTTTCCATCCTTTGACTATCAGCCTATGATTTTCTTTGTGAGTTAAGTGTATCTTTTGTATACAGCATATTGTTGGGTTTTCCTTCTTAATCTACTGTATCTGTCTATTTCTTTTAATTGATGAATTGGGACCATTTACATTAATGGTTATAATCAAGATATATTGATTTATGCTTGCCATATTATTTACCTGCCGTTTGTTACACCTTTATCTCCTGTGTATAATTGTTTGCCCTGTTTGGTGGGTTCTTCCCATTCTCATTTGCAGAGTACTGGTCGTTTTTTCCTCTCTCAGAATATCTTTTAGTGGTCTGTGTAGTGTTGGCTTTGTCATCATGAAATTCTTTACTTGTTCTTTGTCATGGAAGCATTTTACTTATCCATCAAACTTTGAAGAGAGTGTTGCAGGGTATAACAGTCTGGGATAGAATTTGTTTTCATGAAGGACTTCAAGCACTCTGCTCCATGCTCTTCTTGACTTCATGGTTTGTGAAGAGAAGTCTGCCATTGTTCTGATGGGTTTCACTTTAAATGTGATCTGTTTCTTTTCCTTGTGGCTTTTAATATGTTATTCTTTTGCTTTATTTCTGGAATCTTACCTAGATGCATTTTTAACTGGGCTGATGTTATTTGGATTTCTATATGCTTCAATCACCTGAATGTCAAATAATTTCCCCATATTTGGGAAGTTTTCTACTATTCTGCCCATATTCTTGTTATATAATTTATACTCATTGGATGTATATTAATCTCACATTGTTCATCTTTGCATTATCTTGTAGATGTTGAATTATTTTTCCTGCATCCTAGTTATTTTTAAGAGACCCTTTCTTACCTTTTCACTAGCTGTGACATTGTCTTCAAGATCTGACACTCTATCTTCTCTTTCATTCAGATGGCTTTGCCAGCTTGTCATTGAGGTTTTAAGTTCCTGTGTATCTTTCTGAGTCTGCTTCTCATGACCTAATTCTTTCTCCTATTGCTCATTCAAGGAGTTCATCATTTTTCTAATTTCCTCTAATTTTTTATCAGTGCCTTCTTCAGAAGCAGTTATTAATTCTTTCATTATGGTTGTCCTTTCTTTTTTTGTTTT
Source organism: Myocastor coypus (assembly GCA_004027025.1). Classification (NCBI taxonomy): domain Eukaryota; kingdom Metazoa; phylum Chordata; class Mammalia; order Rodentia; family Myocastoridae; genus Myocastor; species Myocastor coypus. The sequence goes on along the minus strand of PVJA010002753.1, from coordinate 17,970 downwards.
AGAAATTATCTCTGATCTGATTTCCTCTCTACCCTTCTTCAGTTGTCTCTTTACTTCAGATAATATTAATTCAGAAATTTCTTTCTTTTTTGCTTTAGAGTTTATTTCTGATCTGATTTCTTCTATACCTTTCTAGAGTTGTTGCTTTACTTCAGATGCTATTAATTCAGAGATTTCAGCTGTGTGATTCTCATTTTCTTCTATGTTAGTGTCTCCTGTATTTGTTCTGGGTGGCTTTAGGTCTGAAATTAAATTTTGCTCTTTCTCTTTGTCATTGTTCATATCACTGTACTGTGACCATTGCTGTAGAGCTTGTTGTAATTATGCCTTTAGCATAATTCTTGCCCAAAAGAATTTATGTGGTTAAAGTAGTTATAGGTTTTTTTGTTTTTTGTTTTTTTTTTTTTTTTTTTTTTTTTTTTTTTTTTTTTTTTTTTTTTTTTTTTTTTTTTTTTTTTTTTTTTTTTTTTTTTTTTTTTTTTTTTTTTTTTTTTTTTTTTTTTTTTTTTTTTTTTTTTTTTTTTTTTTTTTTTTTTTTTTTTTTTTTTTTTTTTTTTTTTTTTTTTTTTTTTGTTTTGTTTTTTTTTGTCTTTTTGAGACAGGGTCTTACTATGCAGTTGACACTGGCCTTGAGCTCACTTTTGTAGCTCAGGCTGGTCTCGAACTCGCACCGATCCTCCTGCCTCAGCCTCCTGAGTGCTGGGATTACAGGCGTGCGCCACCACGCCCGGCTATAGTTTTAAATTTACAAAACTATAACTAGGAACAATAATAGCAAGTAGTGATATTTAGCAGTTGACAAGCTCTTGTAACTAATGAGTTTGTATTTTACACAATAAGAGCAATCCCTATGTCTGTGTATCTAAGCAGATATTAAATTGGGAGTTTGTACTTAATTTAGTTCATTTAAGTTCTATCTGACTACCTCTCTCTGACATACCTGGAATGGATGGTGTCAGAGGATGAGAAGGTCAATCTGACAGGCTGTGTGGAGCACAAATTCTCTCCCACATGGCTTGAAGTTGCTGGGGCATATGGGGCCGAGGTTGAGGAGGTTAGTCTGTCAGGCAGAATGGAGCAGGAAGTCACTCCAGTTGGGCCCAGAGGTGCTGGAGTGGATGTAGCAGAAGATGAGCAGGTTGGTCTGTGAGCCATGTGGTGCAGGAAATCAGCATGTCTTTTTGATAGTCCAGCACAAGAACAAGAGAGCAGACTCAAATGCCCAGGTGCTTAGTAAGCCTCTGGTCATATAGTATTCACTGATATTCATCAACCAAGGTATATTAGACACCTGACTTCAGAGTCAAAGGAGAGTGAAGGATATCCCACTTATAAATATGTCAGGTATATTAGTTTTCTGGGCCTATCATAACTCTATCCTGATACCGAATGGCTTAAACAGTAGAAATGTATCTTCTTTCACCTCTCGAGGCAGCATATGCAAGATCAAATTTTAAACAGCTTTATTTCCCATGCAGCCTATTATTTTGTATTGCAGAGGAGATTTTCATGCTGTGTCCTCAAACAGCCTTTTCTCCTTGAATTCACATCCTTGGTTTATCTCTTACTTTTTATAAGAAAACAGTCTTTCTGGATTAAATCTGGTAGTAATTAGGGTGGAATTTCAACTTCAGTGGCATTGAGATATGTCCTGGCAATTGATGGAGCACACTTCTAATTGTGTCTGCGTGAGTCTTGGAGGCATGGTCTTTAGGTCTCTCTAGGCTCTCACCTCTTCTGCTCTGTCATATTTGCCTGCTCTGCCTACCAGATTCCATGAACTTAGCCTTCCTCTACCACACTGTTTTGCCATGATTATCTCTGCCTTGGAACCAGCTGATCATGGGCTAAAACCAAGAGCAAATTAAACCTCTTGTTCTTTAAGTTGTGGACATTGGGTATTGTGTCTCAATGACCAGAAAACCTGCTACTGTGGAGCCTCACATTCATAAATGTTTTCATCTCAATTGTCTCTTTAAAGTTCTTATCTCCAAACATTTGGAGTTATGTCTTCCACACAAAAATTTCAGGGAGCCTATTTCAACCCATACATGGTATTAATGAGTCTTTCTGAGCAATAAAACTTGGTCTCATTTTCTGCAACTTGGATCTTGAATGGTTTCAAATTCTGACTTTGCCACTAGATAGCTGTGAAACAATAGAGGGATGAGCTTCACTTCCCTGCTTATAAAATTAGAATTACAATAGTAACCAATTCATACATTTGTCAAAAATTCAGTGAGGCGATTCACAGAAATCATGTTGCTCAGGAGATGTTGCTGATGTCGAAGCTCTTTAGGATCCAAAGCTTAACATCACTCGGGAAGGCCACATGGGCTATGACATAAGCCACGTGCCTTCCCTTTCAGGACCTGGATTCACTCCTGTAACAAATTCTATTCTCCTAAATCCATCTTCCTTCAATCTGTTTCTGCAATATGGTGATTCTTTTCTAAAAATGTATTTAACATTTTTCTGCCAATAAATTAGAGGCCAGAAAGAAGAGAATATGCACTTGCCTTTCTAGACATTTTGCAGATGGCGGCTGCCTTAAAGCTCTGTCCTGACTGCTGAGGCCGAAGCGGAGCACTTGACTTTCATGTGTTATGTGGGAAGCCTGTGAGCTCACAGGAAGGCAGTGCAAGTGCTAAGCAGGTTGCAAGACTTTTTTAAAAACTTCTTTTGGGAGTTAACAATATACAATTCAATAAAACTTTCAGAAATTTGCAGTCATTCTTTAAAATCGGGTTATTTTACAAATCATGTGAACGACCCATCTACTTCAAGATCCTTTTAATGCATTTTTAATGGAGTCACTCACTACTTAGCCATCTCAGAATCAAAAATCGTTCCTCATTATTATGTGTAGTTGTCTTTAAATTCTCAAATCTCACTAAAATCCCACAAGCAATGTGCTGAAGGAGCATCGAAAAGAGAGCCAAGTGTGTTTCTTTCCTACTGAGCATATCACAATTTATTTAATGATAACAACATACCTGAATAGTAGTTAATGTTTCTCACTTTTCAACATAAGCAAAACTTCAAATAGAACTTTTGAGCAAAGTAGGAAGTTACAACAGGTGTGCAAGCCATAGTTAGATACAAGACAAAATGCTGGATTTAAAGGAAAATGTTTGCAACAATTTTTACCTTTATTAATTCATACATGAAAATCACAGATATAAAATGATGCTAGAATATAAAAACAGAAAATTATTTCATAAAAAGTATATATTCAGAGCACAGATATTCAAAATTTAGTCTCAGATAGCAAGATCAGGCATGGAGAAGTGTATTGAAAATATAACATATGAGATCCTCCTCTAGATGCACTGAATCAGAAACTCTAGAAATGGAGCCCAATAGTCTGTCTTTATCAACCTTTTAAGTGATTACGATACAGGCCACAACTTAAGGACCAATGCTTCAGAGAAAGGTATCCACTGTATAAGCTCCCTGCACCCTGCTGGGATACTTTCTTGAACAGCCAAGAATCAGTTTCTGAGAGTATGGAGGGAACTGGGGGTGGGAGTGATAGTTTTATTAGTGACATTCTGCACTGCCAGCAAGTATCCCAGCCTGATTTTTCCCTGGTCATCTTGAGATTGCTCTTTGTCTAGCCAGGAGATTAAGGAATGAAAGAAATGAGACCAGAATGTCACTATGAAGACATCCCAGTTTACAAAAGCCAGATGGGTCAGGAGAAAGTCAAGGCTGCAATTCACCTTCCAGGTTTTTGAGGTGCTTACAGAGCTTACAAATCTGACTAATTCCTATAAGAATGTGAGATAAGTCAGGGACACCTGGGTAGTCCATCAAAGTCTGTGATTTGACGAATATGCCAACTGACTAGCTTTTCTCAGGCACTCAAACTTGTAGACTAAAGTTCAGTAATGAGGAAGGACTTTGCCTGGACCACTCCGCCTAACTAGCATGTTTCCTAGAATTTTTGTTTTTGTTGTTGTTTCGGGGGGTTGTAGTTAGTAGTCTCAGATATAAATGTAATACTTATCTTCTGACATGTGCAGAACAAAATTTTAAATTTGTATTTGGTAAGTACAATATAAAATTGATTCAAACTTTGGGGTTCAAAACTTATTAAAATTTACAGAATAGATACAGTTTTGCATTCATGGGTTTTGGTTTGCATGAAGGATGCATATTTTCCATAGTCTCATAGTAAATGATAACCAAAAAAGCATAAATCCTATATTGTTTTTTTTATGCTGTGTAACAAAGTACAACAAATTTAGCAGCTTAAAATGTTACTTATTTATTAGGTCACAGTTCTGCAGGTTAGCATGGTACATGTGGCCTCTCTACTTCAGATCTCAAAGAACAAGCATCAACAGGTCAGGTGGGCTACGCTTCTTTCCAGAGACTCAGGGGAACAATCCACCTCCATGCTCATTCAGGCTGTCAGACACATTTCATTTCTTGCTGTTCTAGATTTAGCTCGCTGCTGCCTTGCTAGCTACCAGCTGGGAGCTGCTCTCAACTCCCAGAGGACACGTCTATTCCTAATCACATAGCCTAATGCATTATAAAAGCCGATATTAGGTAATCTGTCTCACAACTCAAACCTGTGATTTGCTCAGTCTCTAACATCTAGACCCAGATCTGAAGTGGTCATGTAATTAGGTCCAGCCAACTTGAATGATCTCCTTTTTAAGCAACTCTAAGTCAACTGATTACTTAAGTAATTGATACTTACATATGAAATGAATTGAGTAATTAATATTAAGTGCATATGAAAATCCTTGTTCCAGTGCATCATAAAACTCACAGGAGTAATATACTATCAGTTACCCAAGATTCTATACCCATTCAAGGGCAGAAAATTATTCAAGGGAGAAAATTATTGTTGGTGACTTTATTGTTGTGCATCTATTGACCCTTTCCAAAAATAAGATGGAAAGGGAACCCTTACCCTACAGTTAGAAGATAAAGGTGAAAGACCAGTAAGGATTATCTTTTAGAGGTTAAGATTTTGCAAAGCAGGAATTCAAGCACAAATCACCAAATCACTCAAAAAGTATCTTTGAGAGAGATATGGAGAATGGGCTCTAAGGTCTGCCAGTCCCAGAGAGCAAGAATTCAGAGAAGGCAACTCTCATCAGTCAGTTATCTAAGAACTTCCTAGTAACCACTTCTTCCCTCTACTCTTCATCCACTGTCACTCTGGAAAAGGCAAACCATCTTTTACCAAGGTAAAAAGAGAGACTAACACTTAAACAAGACAAGCAAATAACATTATAGAATCTCTTTTCCAAAAGTAGGTAGCTAGAAAATGCTGCTTTATCTCAGTGGAAAAGTTTTACATTTAAGTGAAGACTAAATTATTAATTCATTTCCAGGGAAGGATTGTTTTTGCAGAACTACAACTTATTTTTTATTTATTTTTTAATAGTTCCCATAGAATTTCCAAGAGTAAATAGAAGGTCCTGAGATCTCATGAGCTCAAGAGCTTTTATCCAGCGGTTGGGTAAAGTGTTTTCTTAATGAGTAAAGTCTAATAAGACAATAGGAGGCAGGAAGCAAAAACGTAGAGAAGTGGAGAGGAGAAAGTACGAAGAAGAACAAGATAACAAAGTAAAAATGGAGGAAGAAAAGGAAGAGGAGAAAGAGAAGGACTAGCAGTGGCCATAGCAGAAGCAGCTATAGCCTGACATAACTCAAGTATGATGGTTGCCCAAATTATTGATACACAAGAGCCAACTGACACTACAAGGAAATGAAGTGAATTGCTCAAAATAAACAACCAATAATCTAATAAGTGGTAGAGCTGTGATTGGAAAGTCTTCGACCCTCACCTGGATCATCTGGCCCTCTAGTAGACAGCCGCTTTTCATTTTTCCATATTTGATGCTACAGGCAACTATTGTAAGCCTATTTTGTAAATCAGATAGAGGAGAGAGAGAGAAATAGAGGGAGCGAAAGAGAGAGAGAGTGAGGGAGAGAGAGAGAGAAAGAGAGAGAGAGAGAGAGACAGAGAGAGAGAGAGAGAGAGAGAATATTAATACTGTTCCCCTAGTGAGCCCTAACAGCTACAATGAGGAAACAGAGGATTTAGGTTACAGAGTATGATAGCACAGAAGGAACAGAGAACATGGGAACTAACCAGCTTGTGACATGTGCCACGGTAGGATTTGGGATGTGCTTCACAAGTTTGTCTGAACCTCTTTTGCTCACCTGAAAAATACGATGAGACTCCCTTAGAATGTTCTGTAGGATAAGATGGGACAATATTCATAAGGTATTCAAAAATTAATTGGCTGAATTTTTGGCTCCATCCCAAAACCATACTTTATATTTGGCCATTATTCTAAGCAACAGGAATTTTTAGAGAATTTCTCAAGATCTATATAGAAAAAAAGATTAGTTAGAACTAGCCACACAGCCTAAACATCCCTCAGTCCATGTACTTATTAAGTCTATCTGGAAAAATGTCAATGATAAGATTGTGCTATAAACCTGTCATAGGCTGACAGATTATACCTCATAGGGGTAAGGTACACCTGCCAACTCAAGATCAAGGAGATGATATCTTACAAATGAGAAGCCTTCCAGAAGACCAAGGAGGAGAGGATGGAGATATAAGGAGAACTAAGATACACCATGTACAGAAACCTAATAACCACACTGACTGTAAACAGTGTAAGTCATAAGTATGAATTAAGAATTATAGTAACAAGAATGAAAATGGGGAAAAGGGAGGGAGATGAGTAGGGAAAAGAAGATTTAAAAACAAGCTGTGTCATGCACATGTACCCAGTTTCCAAGATGAATGTAAACTTCACGTAGTGCAAACAAATGTTATTAAAAAATCAATCATAGTGGAGCAATTAATGAGTGAATATGAAGCAGGAATAGTTTCATTTTAACCTTAAACCCAAAAGCTTAGTGCTCTGCTAATATTCTTTCACAAAAATATTATTCCACAGAAAACCTCCTAAGAAGGGAAGAGAAATCAACAGATACACAAGACACAAATGAGCACCAACTTCTCTATGGCTTATTTTGGGACCTATCTGGGCTAACAAAACAATAGTCACATGAAGATTCTCTAACAAAGTTTTCAACCAAGACGAGGCTGTGCCACTGGGCTTTGAGAACTAACTGTGGAAAAATTGGCCTCACATTAAATGCCTTGGCTTATCCTTAGTTACTACAACCTTGCTAGCAAAAACTACAGTAAGTAAAATAAAGAGTGCATTAATCAAAGTTATTAATACTAGCTTTTTTAACATACCTGACATTTTTATTGTTTGATACAAGTTAGAATCTTGCTTACATGACCTATAAAGTCAAAAACAGATGGCTGGAAAACTGTATGGGATATTTTCAAGACCTAGGCTTGGAAATGGTACATATCTCTCCTGACAACAACCCATAGGATACAACCCAATTATATGGTCCTAATCTAACTTCTAGAGAGTCTGATAAATACAAAAGACATGAAGATATTTGCTGAGTTTGGGTAATCTCTGAAATATAAATAAGAAAAATGCATTTGGCTGTGTCCATTTAATTTATTACATAGGCTTGGTGTGGTAAAATAGCAAATATTTCTTAGGGAAGTCTATCAAGTTGTCCTGGAAAAAGGACATATCAAGTCTTGGCGGGGCCCGGTAGGATGGCTCAGTGGTCTAAAGCCCCTGCTTGGGAGAGCTTGGGTGGCTTCAGGGACCGCAGTTCGATCCCCTGCACCACATGCTGCACCAGCCCTGCCCTCAGGGTGGGTTAAGCCGGCCATAAAAATGAGTGAATAAATAAACAAAGGTTCTGAAACAAGAAAAAAAATAAATAAATAAATAAAATAAAAAAATCTTTAAATAAAAAAGTCTTGGAAAGACAGAAAGACTAAGGTGAGTGAAGGATAGAAGAAAGGAAATTTCAGACAGAACCAGATTCATGAAATAACATGGAAAATGTAGGGAGTGTGCTGAACTTGATATAACTAAAACATTGTGTGCACAGATGTTATGGTTTGTGTTTAGTTGTCCCCCCAAAGACTCAATCATGGGGTGGGGACTTCTAGAGTTTGATACTTGACTCATGGTCCACTGGGATTATGTGTTTTAGCACTCATCAGGTTATGAGTCTGAGTGCTACTGGGATTATAGGTGTGGCATGAGGTGGACAGACTAAGGCAGACAGCCTGAATGTAGTATAGAAGAGACAGAGACAGATTGTCTCTGTTGCTCTCTGCTGCCCTGGTTGGTGATTGCCTCTGCTGTGATTGTTGCTGTTCTGCCACCATGAACTGGATGCTCTCTGCCCTGTTCCACTCAGCATTGAGCCAGCTGAATATGGACTGAAACCTCCAGTAAGTGTAAGCTAAATAAACCTTTCTTTCTTTCATTTTGGGTGCCAGGTATTTGTCCCAACAATGAGAGAAGAGTAACTAAGACAACAGAAAATATATGGACTTGAAACTGTAGGCATTAGTGAGACCTAATTTTGAAGTCTGGAGGAAAATTTCCAGTTTCAGGCATACAGTAAATGTATGCTGGATTTTAGAGTCTTCACCAATTATCAGGAGAAAGTCTGTACACCAAGATGTGGTCAAATGTGTGAATCAGGTCCCTGAAGAACTTCAGTCAATAAGAAAGCCTTGCTGTATTCCTGCTTTCATAATAAAAAAAAAAAAAATCCAAGATGATGGCTGTGGAATATTTTCAGTAGCAAGGAACACCTACTTTCTCTCATTTCAATGTGGGAAAATAGGTCTGAGTGTTACACAGAACTGGATTCAAACGCTTGTTCCACATTTGTCATATGGAACACAGTACTCTGTAGGTTATATTTTTTCTAAAATTCAAGGAATAATGCCTTTCATAGAAAAATAATGTCCAGATGAAGGAAATGTTCCTTAAAGATTTGTGAGAATGACAGAAGTATAGACCTTCCAAATGTATAGTTTCAGCCTCCCTAATATGAAGATCCAAAATTTGAAATATTCCAAACCATTAAACAACATAAAGGGCTGGCCAGATAGTTCAGCTTAGGCAGAGCACAGTGGCCAGGTTTGATCCCCAATGTGCTGTGCCTGCCCTACCCCTGGAGTGTGCTGAGATTGCAATTGAGACTGGGTGTGGTAGCACGTGCCTATAATTTCAGGGCTTGGGAGGCTGAAAACAGGAGAATCACTACAAGTCCAATATGTGTAATGAGACCCTGTAGAGCCTGTCCTAAATACATTTTAAAAAACAAATAGCATAGGCACCAATATGATGCCACAAGTGGAAAATTCTAGCTGAGGAGATAGCTAAGTGGCATGAGCACCTGTCTGGCAAGCACAAGGTACTGAATTTGATCCTTGATACAAAAAAAAAAAAAAAAAAAAAGGCCGGGCGTGGTGGCACACACCTGTAATCCCAGCACTCGGGAGGCTGAGGCAGGAGGATTAGTGCGAGTTTGAGACCAGCCTGGGCTACAAAAGTAAGCTCAAGGCCAGCCTCAACCGCATAGCGAGACCCTGTCTCAAAAAGACAAAAAAAAAAAAAAAAAAAAAAAAAAAAAAAAAAAAAAAAAAAAAAAAAAAAAAAAAAAAAAAAAAGTGAAAACTTCTAAACCTGACTTCAAGATAATAGGCCACACTAAAATTTCCGTATTAAAACATTGTATAAAATCACTTTCAGGTCATGTTCATAAAGTGTATGTGAGACAAAAAATTTCATATTTATGTGGGTCTCACTTCCAAGATAGCTCACTTACGCTATAGATTCTAAAATCTGAAGTTATCTGAAAGCAGAAGCACTTGTGGTTCTAAGTATTTTCCATAGATAACCACTTGTTAGCATTTCCTCTGCCATGCCCACTTTTCACTCTTATTTTCTGTTTTGGTTTGGTTTGATTTGGTCTTATTCATCAGTTTTTATTTAGCATTTATACATTGTGTTGTCTTACCTGTGTGAGAAGCAGAAACAGTAATGAGGATCTGGAGGGTATAACAGAAGCTGGCAAAGGAAAAGAAATTGTTCAAAGGGAAGGAAAAACTGGGATGAGGAAAAGGATAAATAAAACAAGGAAAAATATGTAGGTAGATATGCAGAATAGTTTGGGTAATAGTATTGTCGATTTCTGCTGGTCATTTTCTCACGCTGTGGTATTGGCTTCACTTTAGAGGAACTTATATTGCCTGCAGGAAGGATGGTCTTCCTTTTCACCTGGGTACCCTTGATCTCCGTGTGGGCTGAAGTAAAGTTGTTGACTTCCTTAATTTCATGCTGAAACACATACACAGCCATTGGGCAACACCCTTACATGTTCCTGAAATCAGGGCACTGTTCAGTCCCTTCTTGAAGTCAGCCTGACTTTACAGTCTAGAAGTCTTCTCAACTCTATTATCTCATTATGTATCACAACCTTCCTCTGAAATAGATAGCATCATTCCCATTTTGCAAAGCCGTAAAGAAATATCATAGGTGAACCTAAATGTATTTGATCCACTTCAATAAATTTTCCTAAGAGCCAATGAGATAGCCCAGCTAGCTAAGCACCTTGGTAACTAAGTTTGTTTAGGCAAGCACAGAGGCTGGAATTCAGTCTCCAGCATTACAGACCACCCTGGGCCTGCCCCCAGGGAATGCTGAGCCAGCTACCGAGACCATGCATGGTGGCACACACCTGGAATCCCAGCACTGGGGAGGCTGAAAACAGAAGTATCCCTATAGTCTGAGCTGTGTAGTGAGACCCTGTAACAAATATAATAAATATATAAATAAATAAAATTTCCTAAGATTTTCCTTCTTATAAAAGGGATTTGCTTGGCCACTCCTTATTCTTGTCCTGAAAAAAAAAATAAGAAAAACTGGTGAGTTTTCATGTATTTCCAGAATGAGATACTTTTAAAATTAATATTTGTCTATCTTTTCCAATGAAGTAGATATTCTCAGAATACTAAGCAATAAATAATAACACCAGAGATAAAAGGTAGATTTTGCTAATATTGTCTTTAGTCTTGAAGTGATTTGAAATAAAAAGGGCACAGGACTACCAAGTATAAAGCAAGACCCTAGTGAGAGTATGTTAAAAGAATGACTCTTCTTTTTGGTCAGTAATCTTTTCATATAAAGTTATATACATAAAATGTATAAACAGACATACAAATGTTCATGGACAAAAATGTGTATTTTTATATGCATACAAACCAAATAATGCAAACCAACTTGTACATTTTTTTTCTCTATTTTGACATAGTGAGATAGGGAGAAAGACACTGGAGTAAGTGACCTTCCCCTTTTCTTCAAAGAGAGAAAAACAAGACTAAAAATGTGTGCAGTGTGACCAGTGTGCCAAGTCATGGAGACTTTATAATGCACTTTTTCCTCCTGTTGATTCTCATTACAAAACCATCTGAGTCCACCCTTGTCACTTCAGCCTACCCATAAGTGCCATTCTGGTCCTGATAGTGTGCACTCTAGTCCCAGAACACTCCAGAAGCATCAAGGAGTTAGTTCCCTGGAAGCTAACCGTAACATTGACACATGACAGAACTGGTGGGTAACTACTCCAGCTCCCTCACCTCCCAGAGGAAGGCATGTGCAGTGCACTCTGCATAGTCTTACAAAGTTCCCGTTGAGACAATTTTTTTTAATTTTATTAATTTTAATAGGAAACAAATAACAATGAGACAGTTTCAAAACAGGTTAGTAGGACAGCCACAATAATTAATACAATGTATATTGTTGTTTTCATAGTAGTTATTCAGAGCACAAGATGCAGACATGATAACTCTTCTAAACATTATTAGTACAAATATTTCTTCTCATTGAATTAAGAGAAAGTAACTGTATACATAGTCCAATAGTCCATAACTGGCAATGTCAGACATTGTTGACTTGAGCCTTACAGCTCAGCATATTAATATAGCTTTACTTTTTATACCAGATAGTTAATATTTTCTGTTGGATGGTCAAGACCGAGTTAAAGCAAGAGCTATATAACAAAAAATGTAGCTTTTGTATCTGACAAGGTCAGCCAAATCCCTTCAGGATTTAATATGAAAACATGTACAACGTTTTATAGGATATTTGTCAATACCAGCCATCTGGATGAGTCATGGTCATTGCTTGACCAGCTCACTTTCTGTTAAATCCTGAGAGAATTTTTTTTCTCTCTAGGTGACTTTCCATGGGCACACTATACATTGTGTATCCCTTTCCTCTGTGGACACATTTCTGATTCCATGGCAGTGATGTGTTTGTCAACATACTCTTTACTGGTCTTTACTTTTTACCCATCTTACTTTCTGCTCCTTTATTTGGCTGCCTGAGAGCACTGTTCAAATAGTCTACTTATGAAATCTCTATTTCAGAATGTGCATGTAGGGATCTAAAACTACAAAAGTTTCCTACAGTGTTTCTAAAACCCCTACACCAGATCTCTGAAATGACCATCTCTCCTAATGAAGTCACTGGACCAATCAGCACTAAAGAGTGATCCTTCCTCTTCAGTATGAAGTAATTCAGTAATTCAGTAATTCACTCATATTTCTAATATAGTGCTGGAACATAGCAGGTGTTCAATAAATGACTAGTGAATCATTTTGTCCTGTCTCTCTCTTCCCACCCTATGCACATCCCCTACACCTTCCACTTGATCCTACACCTTGAAGTCATGCTAAAAAGTTGCTCAGAAACTTACAGAGGTGTTGAGCCTGAACTAACACCAGGGAAGCACATTAATTGGATCTGGTAATAAGCTTTACTGTAACTGCAGACACACAGGGGAACAAAAGGTCAGGCTTCAGCCTATTGGTGCTCTGTGGCCAGATGACAAGTGAAAAAGAGGAGCCTTTTTTGTTCGGAAGCAAAAAGTTAATACAAGTCACTTCCTCCCACCCCCATCCCAGCTGCTCCTCTTGTAACCTTTTTTCTTCTCTTGTGAGTCCTACTTTCCTTAAGGTCTCTGTTTCTTTCTAAAGGAAATATTCCTCTGCTTCTGAAGGATAAGGTTTTCCTGCCACTCAACTGAACAGCCACATTATATGTTTTTCAAATACATTCAATAATCAGGAACAGCCCTGGGAATTTATTTGAGGGTATTTCAACAGTCAGTGAGTGGTGAAAAGCTCACCGCCACTCAGCTTGAGTATGCAGTCCTGTACTACTTGTCTGAAGCACCCTCCAGTCCATTGTCCACCACCCATATCCTTCCCAAGCCAGAACTCCCAAATTCAAACTGACACTGTACATTACTGAGCTCCTTAAGAAGAGGTAAGATCTTTTCATTCATGGTCCCCTATTTAACAAGCTTCTAGTTACACATAAGACATCTTTGGGTATTGAGTATATGAATTAGCAGGACTTTCTATATCAGTGCCTCACATGCTTTAAAATTTACACATCTTTTAGAGTCAGCAATGGCGGTGACAAATACATTCAAAACAGTGTCTTAAGTATAAAAAGGGGACTCCCACATGAAAACAAGAAAATCAAAAGGGAGTATAACTTAAGCACAATAAAGACACAGTGAGGACAGCGGTTATTTCTGTTTGTTGATGCAACTTAGAAAACTGCCTAGAAAAATTTCTGGGAGGTATTTCATCTCGTTGTAGTAATTCATTAAATTTGATCAAATCTCTAGGTAGAAGTGGGTGATGCGATTCAGAGTAAACTCCACAAAGAAAGTATCACAGCTAGAGAAGAACGTTGGCATTCAAAAACATCTTGTGGATATTGCACCTGACAACAGTAGTTTCAAGCATCTAAGAGTCCAACCCCAAATTTGGCAGTGTTTGAGTATTGTATTTGAACCCAAGCCTGGGTTCCTTGGAAACCAAGTTTCATGTGAACTTTCATCCAAGCTCTCCTAATCTACTTTGTGAAGCCAGCACCCTCACCATATCCATCTGTTTCATTGCTACAGTTCAAAGTAGAAAAGAAAAAGATTTTCTTTATTTAAAAAGATAGGGACAGTGACTGCTAACCCACTATGTGCAATCCTAGGTGCTATACTCAACTTATTACAGTTAGTCTTCACAACATCCCTAAGTGGCTAGGCATTGTTAAGCAACCTATATTAGTCATAGTTCAGTCAGTAGACAAGACATCAATCCCTTTCAGTCAAAAGGGATTTAATACAGAAATTACTAAATGGGACAATGGTCAAGGCTAGTGAAAACTACTGTTGGCTATTAAGAAATTTTTTCTTTAACTTTTCTTTTGATACATGCATGTTTGCTGCATTTGGTGATTATATTCATCATGGAGAATTGACAAAATATAACACATCTTAATTCTAGTCTCATCCCATGCCATTTCCCTCTGAAATCAGAAAGCACTTGGCTCCCAGGTAGCCTCCTCCATATTCTTACCTGTACACCACATTGGAGTAGAGCTTCAGTTCATCTGGGGCCACTGTACACATTATACATATTATGTCCCCTGCAATGTTCTACTCACCTCAACCAGAGGGCTGTAAATGCTTTTCCTTATGCTTTCTAGCTCTTCATCAGTATTTCACTATAGAATAATCTAAAGCACAGCCCAGAAGACAAATATTGTTCAGTGTTCTAGCCCCTATCAAACAAGGAAAAACTTGAAAATAATAGCAAGAAGATATGACTATATTCATCCTATGATTGGAACAAGCAAACTTGTAAGAAGTTAAGCAAGCTTTCCCAAGTTTCCTCTACTACTTAGTAGTGGAAATCATATCTTAGTCCAACTCTACTTTGTAAGAGCATACCTGACACTAAATGCAGAATGAAAATTGCATAAAGAATGAAAATTGATGTTTCATAGTTTTAGAGAAGACCAAAAACAATATGCTGGCAGGTTTACTATCTAGTAAAGAATAAGTATCTTCATCAAAGATTGTCCCTTATACTGTTGTCATCTGTTACAGGGGAAGAACAGTTCCCATCACATCGCAAGTGACTGAAGGAGAAACAATACATTCTCATAAGCCTTTTGTGTAGTGACATTAACCCATTGATGGGGACACAGCTTTGATGCCCAATATACCTTTCAAACTGCTCCATTGCCCCACATTGTGCTCATGATTGAGGTTTAACATGAGAGTTGGGAGCAACAAAATTATTCAAAGCATACAAGATGGAATATTATTAAGCTTAGACTCTCTGACTCTAGAACTCAAGAGAGTGAATGAAATTCTGATTGATAGAGAGATACAATTTTCCCACTATAATGAAGGAGGACATTTCTGTGATTAAAATTCAGTACTTAGCTACCAACATTGCTAACCTGAAGGAGATAATTAAGTTAGGTTTCCTTGTCAATCATTTAAGAGATGTTTGTACTGAATAGTTAGCGAGATTCTAAGGTAATAATGTTAAATTTTGAACAAAATTTCAAATGTAATTAAGGAAACGCAAAGCTAAAACCACAGAAAGTACTATTTTACATCCACCAGACTACCAATAAATGAAATGTTATGTTCAAATTTGTGTCTGCTTGTTACCCAAAAGCTTCATATACTCTTTGGATGGACTTGTAGAGTTTGTGATTAACTCATGATACACTGGGATAATGCGTGTAAGGGCTGCTAGGATTATGGGTGTGAGTACTACACCCAACCTGGGGCAGATAGCCTCAATGCATCATAAGGGAAACAGATTTTCTGTCTGTTGCCATTGTTGCTGCTACTCCTCCCTCTGCTCCCTGCTCCTTGCTGCTTCCATGAACTGATGTCCTCTGCCATATGCAGTACTGCCTGGGAGCCATCTGAGTACGGACTGAAACATACAGTAACTATGAGCTAAATAAACCTTGCTTTCTCTAATTTTTAATATTATGCATTTGTCCCAGCAATGAGAGAAGTGTAACTAGACATAATTTGTTACTAGAGAAGGGGGAACATTACTGTGGCTAAACCAGAAAATGTGGATTACAAGCCTTTCGGAATGGCTTATGGAAAATGGCAGGGAAAGTTCTGAGATGTCACCTACAAGAGAAGCACTGGAACAGCTTTGCCTGTTTTTTATGGAAGACTCTGGTCAGAGCTCAGACCAGAAAGTTGATAGAAGTTCTGTCTGTAAAAACCAGGCTGGGGAGAATTCTGATGGGAAAAAAAGACTGAATAGTATGTTGAATTCTGGATGATTTGGGTTGCAGGATAGCAGAAAGTTTGTCTGAATTTTTCTCATGCCTACAGACTTTGCCTGACACTGAAATTAAGTATGGTGGGTGATTAATCTTTCGAAAGAAATTCCAAAGCAGCCAAATATTAAGGCAGTGGTATGGCTATTGTGGGTGGGGTTTAGTCAGATTTGTGTTGAGAATCAAAAGCAAAGAGCCCAGCAGTATGATTTAAAATGTTGTGAATTTGGCCAGAAATGAAACTCTAATAAATCTGGGGAATGTAAAGATAGAGATGAGAGGCTCTCCATTGCAAAGAAGGAACTAGAGAATAGAAAGAATGGCCTGAGGGCATTACAGGAGGCAGAAGGTCTCCACACTTTGCAGCCTCAAAAACACAGGGTGAAAGACTTGGCCTTGGGTGGGGGGTCGCAGAATGGTAGCAGAGGCTACATCAGGTTCCATTACAGTGTCAGCAAGAATTTATTACATATCATCAGGGTCAAAGTTCTCAGTGATCCAGGCATGAGACCTCTACAGCCAGGAAAGAAGGAACTGGAAGCAAGTAATATACTGATACCAAAACCAGAGAAAGATGCAACTAAAAAAAGAGAACACTAGGTCAATCTCTCTCATGAACATAGATGCAAAAATCTTCAATAAAATCCTTGCAAATAGAATACAGCAAAGTATTAAGAAGATTATACACCATGATCAGGTAGGATTCATCCCAGGGATGCAAGGATGGTTCAACATATACAAATCGATAAGTATAATACAATATATCAATAGAGCCCAATGTGAAAACCACATGATCATCTCGATTGATGCAGAAAAATCTTTTGACAAAGTCCAGCACTCATTCATGCTTAAAGTCCTGCAGAAAATTGGAATAGATGGCCTCTGCCTCATTCTGATAAAAGCCATCTATGACAATCCAATGACTAACATAATTCTAAATGAGGAAAAACTGAAGACTTTAACTCTCAGATCTGGCACAAGCCAAGAATGCCCTCTATCACCACTCCTATTCAATACAGTTCTGGAATCATTAGCTAGAGTAATTAGACAAGAGAGAGAAATATAAGGAATAAGAATAGGTAAAGTAGAAGTTAAACTATCATTATTCGCAGATGACATGACACTCTACCTGGAAGACCCAAAAACTCCACCAAAAAGCTACTAGAAATAATAAAGAAATTTAGTAACATAATAGAATACAAAGTCAATACCCAAAAGTTAATAGCATTCCTCAACACAGATAACAAACACACTGAGAGAGAAATTAGAGAAACAAGACTTTTACAATAGCACCACAGAAAATGAAATACTTAGGAATTAATCTATCTACAGAATTAGAGATATATTCAATGAAAACTACAGTCTCTGGAAAAAAAATATGGGAGAAGACTTCAGAAAATGCAAAAATATTTCCTGCTCCTGCATAGGTAGAACCAACTTTGTGAAGATGGCCACACCCCAAAAATTTTATACAGATTTAATGCAATCCCAATCAAGATATAACCAACATGCCTGACAGAACCAGAGAAATCATTCCTAAAATTCATTTGGAACCAGAAAAGACCTAAACTAGCAAAGACAGTCCTGAGCAACAAAAATAAGGCAAGACGAATTATAATTCCTGGCTTGAAATTATACTATAAAGCTATTGTGATAAAAATCAGTATGGTTAGCCGGGCATGGTGGCGCATGCCTGTAATTCCAGCACTTGGGAGGCTGAGGCAGGAGGATCAGTGCAAGTTCAAGACCAGCCTGGGCTACAAAAGTGAGCTCAAGGCCAGCCTGAACTGCATAGCGAGACCCTATCTCAAAAAGACCAAAAAAAAAAAAAAAAAAAAAAAAAAAAAAAAAAAAAAAAAAAAAAAAAAAAAAAATAAAAAAAAAAAAAAAAAAAAAAAAA